>PVHY01009101.1:0-58069 GCA_004024945.1 Uropsilus gracilis | reverse complement strand
TTTTTCATCCAGTCATCTGTTTTGGGGCATTTAGGTTGCTTCCATGTCCTTGCAATTATAAATTGTGCTGCAGTAAACATCCGAGCACCGGTGTCCCTTTGTACCCACATATAGGTCTCTTTTGGGTAGATTCCCAAGAGAGCAATTGCTGGGTCAAATGGTAATTCCATTTTCATTAACTTGAGGGTCCTCCATACAGTTTCCATAGTGGTTGGACTAGTTTACATTCCCACCAACAGTGTAGTAGTGTTCCTTTCTCTCCACATCCTCGCCAGTAATTCTTGTTGTCTGTTCTTTGGATGTGGGCCAAGATGGCCATTTTAACTGTTAATTCTTCCAATTCATGAGACTTTCTCTCTATTTTTTTTTTCTGTTTAACAGTATCTTAAAATTTTTACTATACAGATCTTTCACCTTTTCAGTTTATGTTTATATGCATCTTTTGATGTATTTATAAATGGGGTGGTTTTCTTGATCTTCTGTTCTAATTTGTTGTTTACATATGGGAACACAACAGATTTTTGTATTTTAGTTTTATAACCTGTCACTTTACAGCACTCATTTATTGTTTCTAATGGTTCTTTAATAGACCTTTTAGACTTTCCATGCATATTATCTTGTCATCTGCAAATGGTGATGATACACAGTTTGAATTCTTTTATATTTTTCTCTTGCCTAATTGCTCTAGCTAGGACTAACAATTTTATCTTGAGTAGTAGTGATGAATTTGGACATCCTTATATGCCTCATCTTAAAGGAAAAATTTTCAGTTTTCACTATTGAGTATGATGCTAGTTGTGAGTTTGTCATCTGTGGCCTTTATTAAATGGAGATATGTTTCTTCTATCCCCATTTTTGAAAGTTTATCACAAGTAGGTACTGAATCTTAGTAACTGCCTTCTTTGTATCTTGTTGATATTTTTATTTTTCTCTTTGTATATGTGGTGAATTAGACTGATTAGTTTGTGAATGATGACCTGTTCTTGGAATAAATCCTATTAATGTATTGTTTGCTAAGTTTTTATCAAGGATTTTTGCATCTGTATTCATCAGGGCTATTGATCTGTAGTATTCTCTTTTTGTGATGCCTGTTTTGGTATCAGGGTAATGTTGGTCTCATAAAATGTATTTGTAAGTATCCCCTTTCCCCAGTTGTTTTTTTGTTTGTTTTGTTTTGTTTTTGAAGAGTTTGTGAAGACTAGATACTTGTCTTTGAAGCTTGGTGGAGCACAGCAATGAAACTGTCTAGTCCTGGACTTTTATTTATTGGGAGATTTTTGATAAGTTTCAATTTCCTTGCTTGTAATTCCTCTCCCCATGTTTGAGGTTTTTCCCCTCATTTTGTGGTTGATATCTAGTTTGTTAACATTGTAATCCGAGAAGATACTTGTGTATTTCAGTCTTCATGAGTATATTGGCTTATTTTGTGACCCAACATATGGTCCATCCTGGAAAATATTCCATGTGCACTTGAGAAGAAAGTATACTCAGGTTTTTGGTGGTATAGGCTTAAAATACATATTAAGCCCATGGGGTCTAATTCTTCATTTTAGGTAATTGTTTCCATGTTGATTTTCTATGTAGTTGATCTGTCCATGGAGCTGTCCATTGTAGCTTAGTCCCAATCCCAAAAGGTCAGACTCTCCTGTGACTGCTCTCTGCCATCTGTGTTGGTCTCCAATGTCCAAGAGGTGTTCCAGTTTCGTCCCAAGCCATGGAACTCTTTGTATGGTGTGCTTCTAGTTAACTGTTAGATGACCTACTTGGGAGCAAAACAAGGAAACTGTCTATTGCTACCTTGACATTAAGTGTTTTAAAGTAGGGCACCAAGTAAAGATGAACTGATAAAACTGTATAGCTGTTTCACATTAAACAATGAGTTTGTGTGATTAACTGCATATAAAATAGCTTGCGTGTGAAGCAGTAATACCTAGTGGTAGGTGATACCAAATCTTAAACAATAGATTTTAATTTGTTTTACTTAGTAGCTAGACTTTTAAATATTGTATTTTATTGGTAAGCAGGATTATTCAGATATTTTTCTCCCTTTTCTAGTTTCTCTGATCCCTAATATAAGTATTCCAGAAGTCTGGACAATAAGTGAAACATTAAAGATTTCAATTTTTTCTGTTTTGCAGTGACATTGAACTTAGTTCCACTGATGCATTCCTATTTTTATCTTTACCACAAAAATTTTAATTTTAAATCCAGTAGTAAGTTTTTCTGTTCTTTTTAACTCACAGTTCTTTTTTAGTTGCCAGTTACCTGCTTTCTGTGAGATTTCATGTCTTACATATGTTTCTAGGCCTCAAGAAATCAATAAAGAAGAACTAGAGGGGAATAGCATGAGGTGTGGTAGAAAGCTTTCCAAAGATGGTGAAGTAAGTATGGGTCCATAACTTAATATTGTTTTGAAATTATACGGTTAGGGCAAAAATACATGTTCAGTAACAGTCATGACACCTGTCAAAACTTAGAAGAGCTTTTGTAGTACAGTTTCTGTAGCAGGATCTCCTGGGCAAGGCTCGTAATACATGGTCCAAGTTGTTTAATTAGTTGGCTTTGCATTATATTTTGTGGATATAGATAAGAGACAGAGAAGAGGATTCAGAAGTTGAGATAAGTAAGGAGTTATATAGGAACATTACATAGTATTAAAGGAGATTTTTTTCTATTTTATAATTCCCACAAATCAAAAAAATTCAAATTCTGATCGCTACACACATTAAGAACTGTTTTTCTTTGCTACCTAATGTAAATGTGTATTAGTGAAAAAAGGTATCAAATAATGCTGTTGATATGTCCAAAGATCATAATTTCTATTTAATTGTTACTCAGTTGAATATATTTTACAACCCACAATTCACTACTTTTAAAAAATTCTACCCTAGTTGTAATTTTCATCTTTAAGAAATATTCAGCCTAATTCAGCCTAATTTAGATAACCATTTATTTTTCTCCCAAACTTTTCTTCTTTTTTTTTGAGACTAGGTCTCGCTATTTTTGCCCATGGAACCGCAGGCTCACGTTGCCCCGGGTACCACGAACTCAAGCAATCCCCAGCCTCAGCTTCCCAGGTACCTGGGATTACAGGCACACGCCACCATGCCCAGCTATTTTTTGGGGGAGTAGGTCTCGTTACGTGCCCCCGGTGGGACTCGAACTGCAATTCCTGACCCCGGCCACGGCTTCCTAGGCTGCTGCTTACAGGCATGCGCCACCATGCCCGGCCACTTTTCCTCATTTTAACTGTTATTAATTTTTAAGTTTTTTATGTTTGTATGCATGGTTACCATAAATGTTCAAAGTATGAAAGAGAAGTGTCTCTTTAGCCCATCTTGCTTCCAGACATTGTTCCTCCCTAGTCCCTATATTAATCACCACTCTCTTAAAATACATGCTCCTAGTATAGCACAGACAACTCTTCCTGTGGCCTTCATTCACTAGGCTCACTGTCTTTGTAACTACGCTTGTTATTGTGTTTGGTGATTGCAGTATCTGTGATCCCTGATCTTCTTTCCCCTGGTGATCTGTGGTCTACCCTACCTTAGGCACTCATTCCTATAAGCATAGCCTTAATTTTTGCACTGATCTACTGCCACCTTCAGAAATTTCCATTTCAAGCATCCTGTTTTCAGACTCCCGTTGTCTTTCTAGAACTTGCCTCTCCTAGGTTCAAACAGTTTTTAACCCTCTGAGATGTATATTGCATTGTTCTCCATGCTTTCTTCCTATCACCTTCTCATTAAATCCCTACTTCCTTCTTTACTTATATTTTATGTTCTTTCTTAAAATTGGTCCCTGTCTTTTATCTGTCAAACATACCTGATTATATCCCAGTCTTGTTAAATCCCAAATTTCCATTTCCTCAGTGCTTGCTTCCAAACAGAGTAGTGTGACTAAAGGAAAACATAACCTCAGCAGGTTTCAATTGAATGTTTGTAACTACAAGCTTCAAATAAATCTTTGATGCTGTGTGAACCTTTTGCATCTCCCTAGTTAGTGTGTCATCCCACTGTTTGAGTGAATTTATTGACCCACTATATAAATGGCTCTCATACCTTGTCCTTATCTGATGTCCACTGGGAAAATAAAAGCAATGATAGGAGATCTGTACTCCTCCTGACAGTCATTTTACCAATCAACCTGCATCTGTTGTCTGTTTTTCTCATAGTCTATTCCCTCCCTTTGTAACAATTCCATCTGTTTCACCTGTCCAAAAGCTTTGCTGCTAGTGTTCTTATCTCCCTTTCCTGGATCATTAGTTTTTCTTTTCTAAAGAATCATTCTGATTAGATAAATATCATGCTGCAGCATCACCCGCCTTAAACCATTTCTTGACCCTACATTCCCCTCTAACTACCACTGCATTTTTCTGCATTTCTTTTAAGCAAAACTCATTGCAAAAAAAGTTGCCTTTATTTGTTGCCTATACTTCCTATTTTCTGACACTCTTTGGACACTCCATTTACTCTAGTAAACTACAATTAAAATGCTAGGCTATTGTCTCCAGTGACTTCTACATTGTCAAATCAAGCAGTTTTTGTTTTAGCTTTTATTCTAAAAGTTCTTTGCAACATGACACATCTGTTCACTCACTGACTCTCTGATTTGACTTCCAGGACAGATACTCTGCTTTTCTACTCTTTCATCGGCTGCTGCTTCTAACACTTTACTAGGTAATTTCTCAACAAATAGTGGTATGACTACATATTCAGAACTTGGGCTTCTTCCCTATCTCAGCTTACTACTAAATGACTTCATCTAGTCCTATGACTTTACACTGATGATTTCTTTACTACAGATTCATATGTGCAGCTACTCTTGACATTTTTCTTAGAATAATAATGGGGTCTGGGCACAGTGGCTCGTGCCTGTAAGCTTCAGCCTATGAAGTGGCTGGGGCTAGGGATCACAGTTCGAGTCCTGCCTGGGGCCCATAGCAAGACCTAGTTCCAAAAAAAATAGCTGGGCGTGGTGGTGCATGCCTATAATCCCAGCTACCTGGGAAGCTGAGTCTGGGGATTGCTTGAGTCTGTGGTACCCCGGGCAACATGAGCCTGCAGTTCCACAGGCAAAAATAGCGAGACCTAGTCTCAAAAAAAAAAAAAAAAAAAGGAATAATGATAGAATCGCAAATGAATAGTCCTAAGCATGAACTCTTTGATTTTCATCTCAAACTTCTTCCTTTCCAGGTACTCTCCAATCTATAAATGGCTACTCTATTCATCTATTGCCTAAGCTCCGAACTTTGGGTTTCTTCTTTCTTTCCTGCCACACATGGTCAGTCCATAAGAAATCCCTCTACTTTCTAAATATATTTTTAACATGTCTACCACTACCACCCAAGTCCAAGCCACCTTTATCATTTGCCTGAGTTTTTCTTGTAGCCTCATAACTGCCTTTCCTATTTTTATTTTTGCTCCTCTACATTATATTTTCTTCACAACAGCCAACGCCATCTTTTTGAAATGCAAGTTAGAGCATGTCATTTCCTTAACTGAAAGTGTCCATTTGCCTCTTACTACAGTTAGAAGAAATCTAAATTCTCCCATACTGTGGACCATGGGACCCTACATTTTCTGGTCCCTGACTCTCTGAGCTCATCTTCAAGAATCTGTTTCCCTCAGTTATTGTCCTAACAGCATTGCTGTTCTTGCTGTTCCTAAAATAAACCACCGTGTTTTCACCTCTAGAACTCTGTACTTGCTGTTGTCACTAGGTTATGCTATGCCCAGAGTGCTCCCTCATCTTCTCCTGAGTTGACTCAGGACTTTGCTCACCTAGCATGTTCTTAAAGAGACTTTCCTTGATACAGGTCTGAACCAGCAGACTCCCCAACTGCAGGCCCCCCTTTTCTACCCTGTCACTCTTTCCTAGCGTTCTACTTTGTTCCAGTCCATTACAGTCCATATGTGTTATCATCTCTTCTTCTACATGGACAAATATACATCCTAATAGGCAGAAACCTGTTTTTTTCAGTGCCTGGCATAAGTGCTCAATGGGTATCAGATACCTGTGAAACTAATGTCATATTCAGAATATCAACCAGACACTTGAAACCCCAACTTCAGTTTACCACACCATGTTCTCTTATAGCCTCTCGTTGATTGCCAGCCAGCTGATAGGTTAAACAAATCATGTAGCATTTAAAATAACTCAGTTGTTTATCTGTTGGTTAAATAGGTATTTTACTTTTAAAGCAAGTAGATATTAATGGATTCTTTATTAGACTCCTAATCCCACCTCCTACTCTATATATACTTACAACTGTAGTGAAAAGTCATATTATGATAGAATTACAGTTGGAGAGATAATGAAGAAATATTAGGAAAGTACCTTAAGGAATAATAAACATAAAGACTGCTGTTTTGGTTTTGATATATTTTTTTGCATGGTAAACCATATATATACATATATATATTCACAGGTAAATTCTGTGTGGTAAGTGATAAGGGAAAACAATGGTGAAAATTGGAATTCATGAGAGAAATATTTGGAATGAATCAAAGAAAAGACATTTTGAGTTTTTTATTTTTGAATTTTATTTTTGAATATGATAAACTAAAATAAGTATTTCTCTTTTGTATTTCCTAGTACTGCTGGCGGTGGACAGGTTTTAACTTTGGCTTTGACCTGCTTGTAACTTATACCAATCGATACATCATTTTCAAACGCAATACACTGAATCAGCCATGTAGCGGATCTGTCAGTTTACAGCCTCGAAGAAGCATTGCATTTAGGTAGGATGAGAATTCCCTACCCCACTCTTCCTAACTCCAGGGAGAGAAAAATAAATAGAACCATGATAAGTTTGATAATTTTTACCAAAAAAATAGAACTTTGGCAAGATACTATTTGAAAATACAAGAAAATGATAAGGCTCCATTTCTATGAAATATATAATAATAAAATCCTAAGATCATAAGATAAACTATCAGGGAGAAAGAATAGACTGTGATATGAATGATATGGGATTGACACTGGTTTTGTTTCTGCTCTTCCTACCAAGAAAAAGGTTTAAGTTAATATGTAGAGAAGTATATTCCAGGAAAACATGTCTGGTATTATTTTTAATTTTCTGTAAGATTTGACCAACTGACTTTGCCTGATAGTTGAGTAAGCCATCTTTTTCTGGGGAGGATACTGACAAATTAGAAAATACCTTATGAGATAAGATCAGGAGGGGGGAGGGGAGGGAAAACTGGGGAAGGGAGGAGTATAGGATGAATAAAAGGAGGGCTCTCAGGTGTTGGGGTGGAGGAAGAACCCCAGGGAATGCAATGATGTAATATATATACATAGACATATATGTATACTTGTATGCATGAATATGTAAACAATAAAAAGATTAATTTAAAAAAATTTAATGGCATGACTCAATTAAAAAAGAAAATGTTATAAGCAAATTATTTAAAAGTCATATAATTATACTTACACCAAAATGGTTCAAAATGAATCAAAGCATGAGAGCTAAAATTATAAAATACCTCTTAGCAGAAATGACAGGTGAAAAACTTTATGATGGTCGATTTGGCCATGTTTTTTCCAATATGAGACCAATACACAAGCAATAAGAAAAATAGAAATTGGACTTCAACAAAATTAAGTACCCTAATGATTCAAATTATCAACAAAGTGGAAAGACAACTTCTGGAATGGAAAAAAATATTTGCTAGTCATATACCTTGATAAGGAGTTAACATCCAGTATATATTAGAGAATTCCCAGAACTACAACAGAAAGACAACTTCATTCAAAAATGGGCAAAGGACTTAAAAATTTCTCAAGAAAAGACACATAAATAGCCTAACTAGATGCTCAGTATTACTAGTCATTAGGAAAATGCAAATCAAATCCACAATGAGATACCACCTCATACCCTTTAGGCTGGCTTTTGTTAAAAAAAATAAAATAACGTGGTTTTTGGACCTTTATGTGTTGCTGGTGGAAATGTAAAATAAGGTTCATCCTCTGTGGAAAATGTGTTGCATTTCCTCAAAAACTTAAACAGAATCACCATGTGATCCAGAAATGCCTCTTCTTAAAAAGGAAGAAATTCTGACACATGATCACAACATGGATGAACCTTGAAGACATTATGCTAAGTGAAATAAGCCAGTCACAGATGGACATTGTACTGTATGATTCCACTCTCTGTACACTAAGACTGACTCACAGAAACAGAAAGTAGGGTAGTAGTTGTCATGGGAGAAATAGGACCTCCTGGGTACAGAGTTTGCCTTTTAGGAAATAGAACAGTTCTGCAGATATGGATATGGTGCTAACAGAACAGAGTGAATGTATTTAATGCCACAGAACTGTACAGTTGAAAATGGCTGGCTAAGATGGGCCAGATATGGTGACACATGCCCGTAAGCGGCAGCCTAGGAAGCATTGGCTGGGGCCAGGGATCATGGTTCAAGTCCCACCAGGGGCATGTAGTGAGCCCTAGTCCCAAAAAATAGCTGGGAAGCTGAGGCTGGAGACTGCATGAGTCCGTGGTGCCCCGGGCAAAAATAGCAAGACTTAGTCTCAAAAAAAAAGAAAAAAAAAGAAAAGAAAATGGATAAGATGGTAAATTTTATGTTTTATCATGATTTAAAAATCTATATTTTTTCTCTCAGATGTATAATACTAGCATAAGCTTGTAAATATGAAAGGAATGAGTTTATAGTTTAAACTCATGGAGAGCAAAAAAACTTAATATTGAAAAAGAATATTAAATGAGGGTGTGCTTATTTTATGATTTTAAAATTGTGGGTTTTTTTTTTATCCTAGATTACGTCTGGCTTCTTTTGATAGTAGTGGAAAATTAATATGTAGTAGAACAACTGGCTATCAGATACTCACACTTGAAAAGGATCAGGTATGATAGATTACTTTTCTGTTAATTTTTTTAATAGTATTTGTTTTTTGAATCCTCTTGAAATTTTTTAAGTAGAGTTAGCATTTAACTTAAAGATTAGTATGAAAGTTCTGTAAAGGTAAAGGTGAAAGTAGCATGTTCACTTTTCTATAATTTACCCCACTCTGGCTATGTAATTAAGATTGAAAAAAGAAAATACAATTTAATTTGAGTAACAGAAAAGTGGATAATAGGAAATAATTTTTTATCCTGAATATCATCTTTAAAAACTTAGAAATCTTAATTGCTTTATTCTGTGTTCATATGTGCATTTATTTATATACATTAATAACAAACTCCTTAAATATAATCCAGTATGTTCCCCTATCTTATTAATAGAATAATAAGTTTACAAAATGACAGACATCTGTAATATTCCCATATTTATCTCTAATGTCATTTGTTTCTTCACCATTCTAAAAGAGAACATTCTGTATTAGTCAAGAGTGTAGTCTACATAGTTAGAAGTTAGGAATATAGAAATGTGTATGTGTGTGTGAATTTGTATTCCTTACCTTCTTTATCCAAATTTGCTTTGCTGCTCCCCCAACACATAAGCTGAGTTCAGTTGAGCCTAAGTCAGCCTGAGTCATCACTCAAAAGGTTCCTGTTTTAGTCCCGCTTCGTTGCAAAAGCAAATGCTGCAGTAAAATTTAAAACTCTAACTGGGTATAAAAGTGTTTAGTGTACGGCATTTTCTAAAATGTATAAAATACAGTGAAACTAATACATATTATAGAAGAGAATATATTCAGATATTCAAAAAGGGGAATGTTCTCATTTCAGTTAGTGCTGCTGCACTGAGTATTTTTTGCCAGATGCACCAACTGCATCTGGCAGAAAGTCCCAAATGGGATCTGTAATGTACATCAAGATTAAATTTGTGCTTCTCTAGTATAGTGTCAACTCCTAGAGTCTCTGGGATTTCAGGGCACGTGCAGGTGTCCTGATGTAACTGAACCTGAAATTGACTTTGCATGATAATGTATTTCACATTCCAAGAGGCAGAGAATATGTCTGCACCAGAGACAATGAGGAATTTTTCAAGCAGAAACTTGGTTTGATGGTGATGATTCCCTGTCTTCCTATTCCCTTGCTATACTGGAGGTCTATCGGAAACTGAAGCCGAACAGGATGTCTTTATATTTCTAATTCTGTCTAATCATGAAATACATAGAATTCTTAATACAAATTTTTGCAGTAATGGAAAGAATTTCCAGTATTCAGTACTTCTTTCATAGCTGCCTTTGCTGAGCCATGCCGGGTGCATTGCATGTGTCCTTTCTTCCACACTATAATCCTGTTAGGTGGATACTGTTGTCCCCATTTTACAGCTGACAACTGATTTGCCCCAGATCACACAGGTAAAAGGTGGAGTTTTGAGATTTGAGTGGTAACCCTCAGACTTCAAACTAAAGCTCAAACTAAAGCTCACTTAATTTAACAGTTTGCTTTTCTGATTTTTGGGTTGTTGTTGTTTTTAATAATACTCTTGTCATTAAACCTACCAATTTGTTTTATAGGAACAAGTAGTGATGAACTTGGACAGCAGGCTTCTGATCTTCCCTTTATATATCTGCTGTAACTTCCTGTATATATCTCCAGAAAAACGAACTGAAAATAACCATCATCCAGAAAATCCAGAAAACTGAATATCTCATCATCTGGAAACAGCAGCACTTTGAAAACTTTTTCGGCCAGCTTTCATTTAATGGCCCTACTGATATTCACATTTAAGGTGACTAACAATGACAAAGGCCTTATGAACTGTACAAATAATACAGAAGACTATTGTTATCCTCATCATATTTCTATGCATATGTGAAACAGCATTTTAAAGCCAAGAAAATATCTGTCAAACCATTTCTGTTATAAAGATATCAACTCACCCTTTTAATTTAGCCCATGTAGAAAACAGCTGTTTGTAAATTTCACATTTTTCCACCAACAAATACAGATTTAATTTTTAGCTTAAACTTTGATCCTACCTAATTTTAGAAGACTTCTGTTACCATCTATAAAATTATCATTATTTGGCTAAAAGAATACTGAAGGAATAATTTGGCTAGTTATAAATGCTCTTTTAAATGGGTGTATTTAAAAGCTATCTTTTCACTTTTTCAAATTCTTATGATTCCTCTCTTATTCTAGTAACCTCCCAATCTATACTTGTTTTTAATTGTTCACTACTTTAGTTTTGGAGACTGAAGTGAGAAACTTTATTTAAGTTAAGCATTTTCATGTTATTTTATTTTGCTTTAAATTTAACTTTCCTAGAATTTTTAGCCAAAAAATCAGCTTTAGAGCTTGCAAGTGAACTTGAATAGAGCAGAAAATCAATTCAATTCTGAAGATACTCTTTTGCCTTACATGTTTTTTCTATGACATTCTATACAACATTAGGTATGAGTTATTCTTGTACCTTATACTGTACTTTAAACATCTTCATATTTCATATTATCTGATCTTTAGAATTGTTTTATGTTCAAATTAGTTGGGACTCCTATTTCCCACTTAAGCTCAGGACTTTATAACCTCTGAATTGAGTGCCTTTGAGTTATACATGATAATAAAAAGTTCATAGTAATTGTAAATAAGGACAGAGGATCTCATAGAGCTGATAATAAAGAATTAATGTAAAAATAGAACTTATTTTTGTCAAAAATGAGGTGTACATTTGTCATGATTTATATTTGCTGGCTTCTTGTGTTTCCTTGCTGTTTTGAAAATAGCCATGCTCATTTTCTTCCCAGGTAGAATAAGTACTTTTTTGCGGTTAATGTTTAATTTTAGTATGTTTTTTAAAATGGGAATTGTTTTTGTGTATTTGTACAAGTAATAAATACTCATTTGGAAAAATAATAAATTCATATAAAGTGGACCAAAAAAACCTTAGCTGAAGTCAGAATTTTTTTCGTTCTAGTAAGGTTTTTTCCAATTACATTTAACTTTTGAAACTTACTTTTCTTCCCCAATACTGTGTCCATAGGCTTATAAATTGCTTTTATCCTTTAAAATGTGTCTTCTTGAAACTTTTAAATGCCCCTCCCCACCTTCACCCCCAAAACTATAGTTTAGATGTTTTGGAAACAAAACATTGAAAAGCTACATCTCTCTCTCTATTTAACTATAATTATATCTCACTAAGTAATGTTTTTGTCTTAATCTTAGAGCATGGGAAATTCTTTATCCTTTACATATTAGAAATACATAAATATTAGTCTTGAATCATTTGAATAACTGAATCTTGGGAGTAAAGATAAAGTTTGAGTGTATATGAGTACAGTTAACTTCTCCTACATAAATTAACCAAATTAGAATTATGTATGGTTCTTGCAATGCAGCATAGTGTTACCAAGTGTCTTTATGACTTTAAGTTAATAAAGTAAAATTTAAAATCTACTTCAGTCATACCAAGCACATTGTACGTGCTTTGTAAACACATTTGCCTAGGGGAAAGCATATTGGACATTGCGGATGTAGACTATTTCCATGATTGCAATAAGTTCTAAGGACAGAATTGGTCAAGAATATTAGACTATTAACACTGAAATCATGACCCTTACAATTTCACTTTGAATTCCCTTAAAGATGAATGCAGGTAAAGAATAGAAAAGATATGAGCCATGAGTGCAAAATGATAGTTTTCAATCACCTGAAATAATAGGTCGAATCATAATTTGACCCTTAAAAAACAAAAGGCATAGTACAGTTACTTTCCCAGGTAGAGGATTTGTAATTCCAAGGTACAGGGCATACAAACAAAAAGCCACAAACATTATCAATCACTGGTAACTAGTAATCAGGCTACATTTAATTAGGGGGGAAGTTACTGACAACAGTATACATTCATATGTTATGATAAAGTTGGATATTTTAGTAAAGACTGTTAGTTTTCTATAAAATAGAACTAGCAAAAGTAAAGCAAAATTTATCCAGAGCTTGGAGATAATATATATGTAGAGAATCAAAGAGTAATACTGGTTCTTAAATTAGGTACATACATACTTTAGTTTTTTCTTGAGAAATGACTGGAAGGAACTTGTAAGCTAGTGTAGACATTGGGTCATCCTACCCTACTCTGAATCCATTAAAATGGCCTTCAGAATACAGGAACCTCACAGTATCAAAAACAGGATTATTTTCCAAATACAGTACTAAGGATATATAGTGTTGGGTAATCTATAGTCTGAGAGACAACATCTTTTATCAGTAAGTGAGGAAGCTCTGGCAGAATTTCTACTCCAAAATCTTAAAGAGAGGAACGATTTAGAGACAAGTCATTTCTTTCTGTAGTTAGGGGTGACTTCAAAAGATCTTGCTTGGACATCATTTTCTCCTGGAAACGTTTATTGATGACTTCTACCCACACACAAATCAGTTGGGTATCCATCTTATTTGCTAGCATTTTAGCTTGTTCTTCAGCCCTATTACTGCACGTTCACATTCTTGTTTTCCTCACTGGATTGCAAGCAGGTTTTTTCACTAACACAGTATCTCACTGAGTAAAGTTCTGGCACGTGGCTGTACAATAAATATTTGTGTAAATGGCATTAAGCATGCTTTTTAAATTTTCTGATGCTTTGACATGAGACATTGCGGAGAGGGCTGTGCCCAGGGCTAGCTAATTCCTAGAAAAAGCAAACGACACACCTGAGCCTATCTTTCCTACGCAAACCTCCCAAGTGAAAGTCAATACGCTCCCCCCACCTCTCCACACACCCCCATCATCTTCTTTATCGAAATCCCAGTCTGAGTTGGTTTGATATATTTTGTTTGTGGACAAACAATGGAAAGAAAAATAGGACTAGAATGGGAGGGTGGTGGGTATACAGCTTTTACCACACATTTCTATAGTATCAAGTAGCCCGTTTCAATGCCCACCGTGGACATAGAAGAAAGGGAAGGCATCCGCTCTCACCCGCATCCGAATGGAGTGGTGAGATTATGGGCCGGCTCGGCGCAGCCGCCCTCTTTGGAAGCCGGAACCCTAGCGACTCGCTGCGACGTTTTCCAGCCGGTGGTGAAAAGTGCAGCTCTCGGACCTTCCCGGAAGTTGCTGCAAGTCGCTTCCGGAGCGGTGTGAATTAGAGGAAGATTCCGCGAATGGGTCGCAGCCGCAGCCGCTCCCCACGGAGGGGTGAGTCTCGAAGCAATTTTAGGGGCCCGGGGCTAGCTGGGAGGCGTGTCCCTTTTTGCCTTTGCGTAGGATGGCCGCGGAGACGCGGACCTTTTTCTCCTGAGAAGAGGGTCCTTGGGGGAAACAGTACCTGGGCCCCACGCTCTGTTTGAAGGAAGTCCCGCAACCCCCTAACTAGGTTCTCGCTTATTCTTTGTCAAATTCATGCAGTAACTTTTGTTATATTTGTGTCTAGGGGGGATTTAAAACCAGGCCGCGGCTCCCTCAGTTTCTGAGTATCCGTGTGCAGATGATCCAACCTTTCTTGAGTCCGAATTCCCGTTACTAGACAATTGGGAGAACGTTCCTGTCTTTAGAAACCGATGGCTGTCACACGCAGCATCTCAAATGCTCAGTGTCGTCCTTCTCAAATGCTCCAAGTTCATTTATAATAGAAAAATCCGTACTTTTTGCAGCCAGGGACTTCAAGAGTAAAGTTCTCACTGGTAATGTCTTCGGGCCTCCGCCCTCATAAATGCGGCAGCGCTGGCCAAGAACCCAGGACTTGGATCAGGAGACTATAGTTTAGACCATCGCATCTGTCCGTTGGTTGGGTTTTGTTTTGTTGTTTATCAAATTCAGCTCGTCAAGATTTGATTTTCTTAAGTTGACTGAGGCCATGTGCCACTTGTAGCTATTGAACACTTAAACTGTTGAACACCAGACTTAACTGATTTCGTACCAAAAAAAGAATGTAAAGTGTCTCAGTCACTTTT
Organism: Uropsilus gracilis; assembly: GCA_004024945.1. Taxonomy (NCBI): domain Eukaryota; kingdom Metazoa; phylum Chordata; class Mammalia; order Eulipotyphla; family Talpidae; genus Uropsilus; species Uropsilus gracilis. Next base: position 43,266 of record PVHY01009101.1, on the reverse strand, counting down.
TTATATCGAGAACATGTGGAAATGGCAATCATTTGCTATATTCTCTCAAATAGCGTGCAATTAAAAATAATTCCACGTGGTTCCTTTTACTTTTTTTTTTTTGAGACTAGGTCTTGCTCTTTTTGCCTGGGGAACCGCAGGCTCTCGTTGCCCGGGGTACCACAGACTCAAGCAGTCCCCTGCCTCAGCTTCCCAGGTAGCTGGGATGACAGGTGCGCGCCATCACGCCCAGCTATTTTTTGGAACTAGGTCTCGCTAGTTGCCCCTGGAGGAACTCGAACCGCGATCCCCAGTTCCGGCCGCGGCTGCCGCTTACAGGCATGCCCCACCATGCTCGGCCTCCTTTTACTTTTTTAATGTAAATGTCTGCTTTTATTTTTTTACCGGACGGTGTAGCGCTAGAGGTAGCTTTTGACTCTGCAATTGTGTGTGTGTGTGTGTGTGTGTGTGTGTGTTGTATTAGATCGTAGAAGGTCCCGGTCCACATCCCGGGAGAGAGAACGCAGACGCCGGGAGAGATCCCGATCCAGAGAGAGAGATCGGAGGAGGAGCCGGTCTCGCTCCCCGCACAGAAGACGCTCCAGGTCAGTGCAGAAAATAAGCAGTAGTTTTACCACAAGTCCCCAAGAAACCAGTTCCTGCCCTTAGCTTTGTTTTCATCACTTGTGAAAGGGAACTTCTTAACAGCTTAGTGAAATGAAGGGAATTTAAGTTCGTCTTATTCTAAACCTGACATTTCCATTGGTTAAATAGGGTTTATAACACTCTCTAAGTGATAGAGTTGCCTTGAAGAGTAACATGTGCTGCGTGACAAAAAGAAAAAAAAAATTTTTTTATTTAGTTTTTGTTAAATTTGGTAACTCAGTTTTATTAAACAAACTTAAATTATTTATTCAAGTATATAATCAAGACTGTGAGATTTGGCAGCTCTTTCTGCCTGCTTGTGTATGTGCTAGCATCTTTTACTTTTTTCTCCCTTTTTATAATAAACCTGCCCTTTCGGATTAAAAAAAAATTATGTGAGATCTTGGAAATGGACCCTTATTAATAAGTGTTAATTGCTTTTTAAGTAAACTCTTAGTGTTTATGTCATTGTTAGAAATGGTTTAAATTTTCCTGCCTTCCAAAAATTCTTTAGCCCTAGCTGTATTGAGCCTGTTGATTAAAGTAGTAAACTATATTTTTTTAATTTGTAATCACAGACTAGACCGAACCTTCTTCATTCTACCTTGGAGAATGGAGTCTTGGTTCCTGAAACCTCACTTTTGTTAAGCTTCACCTTTCAGGCATTCATGTATATCTGTGTTTATCCATGCATCCTCTTCATTTGTCTCTATTTGTTACATCTTTATTAAATATCAGATCCCCAAGACGACATAGATCCACATCTCCTTCCCCTTCTCGACTGAAAGAAAGAAGAGAGGAGGAAAAGAAAGACACAAAAGAAACAAAGAACAAAGAACGTCAGATTACCGGTAATATAATTAAATAGATGATGTAGGAAACGTGCAACCTTTAAATAATTTCGGTGATGATAAAATTACGAAAGTATACTTCTTCAACATTGAAATATTGTTTCTTGTAGTATTCATTGCATGTAGGGTTTTTTATTGATTTGGGTTTGGGATTTTTTTTTTCTGTCCTGGAAAACAACAAAGTAACCAAAGTTTTATTTCCAAGTACCTCAGAGATTATTGTAAACACAAAGTATCCTACATAAGAGTCCCTAATTAAATCAAAGGCAATCATCAAAGTTAAATACTTATAACGTTAAGAATGTGTTTAGCCGGGCAGTTAAGAATGTGTTTAGCCGGGCAGGGTGGCTCCTGCTTGTAAGCTTCAGCCTATGAAGCGGCCGGGACTTAGGGATCACTGTTTGAGTCCCGCCTGGGGCCCGTAGCGAGACCTAGTTCCAAAAAAAATAGCTGGGCGTGGTGGTGCGCGCCTGTAATCCCAGCTACCTGGGAAACTGAGGCTGGGGATTGCTTGAGTCTGTGGTACCCCGGGCAACGAAAGCCTGCAGTTCCACAGGCAAAAATAGCAAGACCTAGTCTTAAAAAAAAAAAAAAAAGAATGTGTTTAGATTGCAATATTCACATCACTTTTTTTTTTAGTCACTATGTTCTGTTGATAACATTTTAAACATTTTTTAAAAGACAGGAAATAATACAGTATTGTTTTTAAAATCCAATCGCTCTAAAATAGAGGAACTGAAAAGCAAAGGATCTAAGAATGGGGCAGTCTGATAAAAACATTAATCTTTCAAACAGGTTTGCAAAGAAACAACTCTCATGTGTAGAGTTACGAACATTTTTCTCATTTAGGAAAATTGATATATTCTCCTAATTTTATACTTGTTTCTCTTCATTTAGAAATAAATTCATGAGAAAAGAACACATTTTATTTTTAAAAAATCTTAGGAACAACAGATTACAAATTCAAGTTTCCTGAGAAATTGTTTTCTTCCTGAAATGCAGACATCCAATAAATAAAATACATATACTATTCCTGGTATAGAAAGAGTAATGATTCACTGACAAAAGTGATAAATTTGGTGAGAAGGTTTTTATGCATAACACAATTCACAAAAAAAGCCAGCCAGTTATTATTTAAAAATGAGCGCCCCACTGTATACAGGTATGAGATTTTGTTTCATCTGTGTCTTAGTGAGTTGCTGATTATCTGTGGTGCTTCTGATATAGGAAGAATAGTTAAAAACATGAAAATATTCTATTTTGAAAATATCTTCAATCTAGTATCATGTCATATAGTGAAAGTGCTCCTTCCTGAAGGCTCCAGGCATGTTCTTTTTAAGCAGTCTTTTCTGGCAAAGGAGAATGGAGAGCACACCTTAAGATCATTCTGTCCAAATAGAAAAGAAATTTCATTTTTTCTTTAAAGTCTTTCACTAATTATTTTATATTGTTCTCTGTTACTGAGATGATTACATTACTATTAATTTATTTCCACTTCCCTTTATTTATATGCATGTATGTATATGTGTGTGTATGTATATACATATAGATGATAGATATATATGATGATAGATTTTTTTTTTAATTCTCACTTGTTTTTGCAGAAGAAGACTTAGAGGGCAAAACAGAGGAAGAAATAGAAATGATGAAATTAATGGGATTTGCCTCCTTTGACTCCACAAAAGTAAGTGATGCTCAGCCAGTTGAGCATTCTGATTTTAACTAACTCATTCATCACTGTCCCATTTTTGCATATTCTATTACTTGTGATTTTTTCCATTGATAAAAGTTTATAAGATATTAACTATCAATGCTCTGAGAACAGGGAGAAGTGAATTATCGTTAGAATTCGGGGTGTTTGCCTGGATATAACATTTTTAAGTTATAGCTTAAAGGGCTAGAAGGAAGAGTTCATGAAAATGTTATGTAGGCTTAAAAAAACATAGTGCATTGATGGGATGGTGACTGTGAATAGGCTAAACAAAGAGGTGGATAAATTGTCGAGAACTTTTGGTGCCCCTATCTGTCCAGCCTAAGAATTTAGAGTTGATTATTTACGTGTTGAGAGGAAACAGTGGTATTTACCAAGGCAGTAAATATTATGAGTATATTTTAGGAGGATTATGCGAAGGTGTGGAGCGTTAGATTGGAGCAGAGCTGCTGAGTGTGTGACGAAGACCTGAACTGAGAGGAAAGACTGGAACGGTGAGAACCACTCGAGCCAGAGTTGGTGGTTGTAGAAATTAGGAGTGAATAGTCAGTGATAACCAATAAAGGGTTACAGGAAGGGAAAGTGCTGTGACACCAGAGAACAAGTCAGCTGCCACAAAGAAATGATACTGGAAATAACTTAATTATCAAATTTTTTAAATCTCATAACCAAAAATAAGGGTGGATCGGAGGATGAGTGCTCTTTAGTCTTAATCATAATACCAGAGAGAGTGGGAGTGGAAAAGGAAAAGAGGAGGAATTACGGAGAAAGTGACATGAAGAGAAGTACAGAGCAGACAAAACTGGAAGAGACAAGCTGAAGAGAGGGTATAAAAGGGAGGGGAAGGACCATAAAACTAGTGAGGAGAGGAGAGAAAGAAAAACTGCTTTTAAAACCTTTTCTAGAATTTTAAATGCATTTAGTTATACAAATGGAAAGTAAGATTTTTGAAAAAAATTGTCAAAATAATCTGTCAAAATATAATAAATAAAAAATTGAACACAAAAATTATGTATGCTGAAATAAGTGCAGTTTGCTAACTACAAATTAAGATTGATTTTTATTAGCATTGAAATATCTTAAATTTTTATTCAAGTAATAGAATTTATGTACAAATCACATTAGTTACCTTTTAATTTTGATTCTGTTTTCCAAGGGATACTTTTTCCACTAAAATCATAAAATTCCTGTGTTCTGAATCAGACGCTCTAAATAGGATCTACTCCCAGAGATTAAGTTATCATCTCAACATGTAAGTCCCCGAGACTCTGTTACTTAACCTACTATTTAATGGAAAAAATTAAATCTATTAATAATCATAAGATATGATATCTGAGCAATCAAAATTAATATAGGTAGTGGTTTGACTCCAAATAGTCGGAATTCTGTTGGAAAATAAATGTTTCCAAAATAATTTACATACTTCTAAAAACATAATGTTTAGAGGCTTACATTGAAATTTTCCAGCATCTTGTCTATGTGTATTGATCAAAATAACATTCACTTGATTTCTTCATAGAAGTTTAAAAAAAAAAAATCTATGGCCTCTAATCTTGTGTCCCTTCGAATTGTTAATGAGGGAGTTAATCTCAAGTGCTCTTAAAAGTTTCTTTTAATTGATATGATAGTGCAGGACTCACATGTTTGATTTTCTTTTTAATGGCAGTGTATAATCTGAGAGAAGGCTTGGCTTTTTTGAGTTAAGAAACTGATGAATTTTCATTCTCATAAATGATTATGTCAACACCATTTTGGAAATTAATTCAACTTAGTGTCAGCTTTTTCCCCCTTAAATATCAGACCAAATTTCTTGTGGAAAAAAGGGAACACTTTTACACTTGCCAGTTTGGGAGAATACCAGCTGGTCCAACCACTATAGAAAGTTGTGTAGAGAACCCTCAAAATACTAAAAATGGACTTGCCATTTAATACAGTGATTCCACTTCTGGGAATCTACCCAAATGATACAAAAACAACACTAAATCTAAAAGAAGCATGCATCCTTATGTTTATTGCAGTACTGTTTGCAATAGCCAGGATAGAGAAACAACCTAAATGCCCCAAAACAGACAAGTGAATCAAAAAGTTGTATATTTCGACAGTGGAATATGGCACAGTGATTAAAAAAAAAGATGAACTCATGTCATTCATGGCAACATGGATGGGACTGGAAGGAATTATGCGAGCCAAAATTAGAAAGAAGTTACATACCTATGATCTCACTTATAAGTGGGCTATAGAGAAACCAAACAGAAGGACAAGAAAAAGTTAACTCTAACAAGCTGATAATAGAACTCACACATACAGTAAGGGAGGGCGAAGGGAGAAGCGCAAAAACAGGAGAGGGATGAGTACAAGGGATCATGGTGACAGTTACAGGTGATTTGGTGGTGGGAGAACTGTGAATTATACCATGATGTAATAATATATATATATATTATATATATATATATAAAATCAATAAAGAAAAAAATAAAATAACCAAATCCTTATTTGTTCTTCCAAAGATTAGATGAAATTATCTATTGATAAGTATGGTGTATAGATAAAAAATATTTCAAAATTAAAAGCAGTAACATTTTTAGAAAAATAGGGAATTTATCAGAATTATCTTTTGCTTTTATTAATGCCTAATATTTTGTTTTAAATCCCTCAGAATTTGTTGTAAAGATGTAACCACAATGCACTTTTAGTTATAATCTGTGCTGAAGGTGTTTGTTTATAAAGGAAAAATTAGATGAGACTGCAAATATCTCATAAAAATGATGGAATACTGTGAGGACAAATGATGTCTGTTTATTTAATGACATGTGTAGGGATGTAAATTTGGTTTGTGTACAATTGCTTCATGGCTGTTACAAAATCTTTCAATTCTTTGTAGTCTTCATAATACCTATTTTCTGACTTTTTTTAAAAATTTTTTCCCACTGAGATGCATTATGTAAATTATGTAAAATGGATTGAGGTCAGTTTTGCATCTGGAATTAACAACTCCTAGCAGAAGTACCAGCTGCTAATAATGCTTAGATTATATATAACTTAGCAGGATGTTAAACTACGCAACTGTTGGAGCCAGTGTGCTTATAAAGGCAATGCTCTGGAGACGTAGTCTTCTCACAAACAAAGGGCAGGCAGATTTTATTATTATGTTCAACAACAATCCTCAGTTCATTAAACAAGGTTCGACAATATGGATTTCTTTGAGAGGAGTATCAAAGAGTAAGAAATCTATAATATATAAAGGGCTGGAGCAAACTTCCTTGACCACACCGCGCACGCCCCTTGGGGGCCTTTGGGAGCTGGATCAGCCATGAGGGATTCACGCACTTCTGGGAAACTGTCCCGCACAGCCGAGAGCAAAGCTGAGTTTCTAGAAAGACCGAAACGAAAGCGGAGCTACTGAGCAAGGCCCAACAGGACCGACCCAATGCCACCAACTCCTCGTAGTTGCCAAACGCAGAAGTCTATTTTTTGACATTACATTCTTGATCTGTGGTGGGACTTTTCCCTATGCCAGTGTATTTACTTTACCTTTTCCATTTTAGCGTTCTAGAAAGCTTCAAAGATAACTTTCTATTCCAGCATAAGTTGAGAATAGGGTTCCTATTCATACATGGTCAAAATCATATACCTCATGTAATTTACCTAGTATTTCCCCTTCCCCCAAAGTGTAATAAAAATGTGTGTAGAAAAGTAAGACCAAATATGTTTATTTTAGATTCACTACAAACAATGTGCCTCACCTGTGCCACCTTTAGACCAATGGATCAAAATCCTTGTTTTGCCCTAACATAATTTTTATAAGTATGTATAAACAGGCCACATCCCATGAGTAATAATGGGAGACTGGCTTGGGGGTCTCATGTGTGTCTGGCTGACTAGCTGGCTATGTCCCCTGTGTGTGTGTGTTGGCAGCATTAACCAGTGATGTTCATACATTTAATAGTTGTCTTCTTGCATCTGCAAATATCTAAAAATATCTAAAAATATCTTGTATCTGCAAATATCTAAAAATGCAAAGGTGACTCATAGCCATAGCCCTCCATCAAGAAACTTGTGGTCTCATAGAGAAATAGCATGATGTAGATACCTTGTGATAGTACAGGATAGAAAATAGAGGGTACAGTTAACATTCTGTGGGAATTAGAAGAGAGATTTCTATAACTAGATCATTTGAATTGGGTCTTAAAATTAATATGATTAAAAGCCAGATGATTGAAGATTAGATGGGGATTGGAAAATAGGAGAAAGGCAGTCAGGTGTAAGGAACAGCATGGAGGCAAAATAAACTTTTATGAGTTAATTTGGCTAAATGGAAAACAAAATAACCTAAAAAGGAATTAATGAAAAAGAGTATATGCTGTAAAATAAAGACTGAGACTTAATGTTAGTGTTTGTTAGTCTCTATCCTGATTCTTGATTTAAAAATCACAGTTTCAATGCCCAACAAGAAAATGGATCTAGATGACTAGTGACTGTTCGAGCTGTGGTTTGAGAATACTAGAGCTTAGGTCAGAAGTTAAATTTTGTGTGAATGTAAATTTTTCTAGAAAAAATTTTCATAATTGTATTTGTTTCAAAAAAGTCTTTGACCAAAAGCTTAGGATCTGCTATTCTTTGCCTGCTTGCTTTGTACATAATACATTTACCATGAATACTTAATGGCTTGAATATTATAATCATTGTTTATGTGTGACAATAGAAAGGTGAACAAGGAGTTGTAGTACTTGGAAGGCATGGAATTTATCAAGATCTGAAAATTCATTTCTCTCCTTGGGTGACTTTTGTTTTTAAATGGTTCTTGCAGTTCAAGCTATTCTATAGGACCTAGTTCTTTGTTCAAGGCATTTAAAATCTCTTTCTTGTTTCTTATATTTGTTTTTTGCTTTTCTCCAGGGAAAAAAAGTGGATGGCTCTGTAAATGCTTATGCCATAAATGTGTCTCAGAAGAGGAAATACAGGTATGCATAGACTTCATTATTATGTTTAAACTAATAACATAAAGGAAATGGTTGGGACAGAATTTTTATGGAATGGATCATGTTTTTAGGAAATGTAGCAATTCCATATATCCCTTTGTTTTAATCTTTCTTATATTCTGGTATGTTAAAAAAATTCCCAGTTTACGTATATTAACTAATAACTATCACAGTAAAGGACAGTTGGCATAAATGTTTTAGGGCAGACTATAGATCATTCTTCAAAGGAGCATATGCTAGTCTTTCAGCTTTAATTTCATTATAGTTTTAGGTTTGAAATAGATCCCTCCTGAATTATTGCAGTGATTATGTAAGGATATCAAGTGTACATTCTTTTGGTAGGTATAGGCGTATTTTATTTATACTACAGAACAAACCAATCCTTACTTAAAATCTCACTTTATCCCGGCTGGGCACGGTGGCTTGTGCCTGTAAGCCTCAGCCTATGAAGCGGCCGGGGCTAGAGATCGCGGTACAAGTCCAGCCTGGGGCCCATAGCAAGACCTAGTTCCAAAAAAAAAATAAAATAGCTGCGTGTGGTGGCGCGCGCCTGTAATCCCAGCTACCTGGGAAGCTGAGGCTGGGGATTGCTTGGGTCTGTGGTACCCCAGGCAATGAGAGCCTGCAGTTCCACAGGCAAAAATAGTGAGACCTAGTCTCAAAAAAAAAAAAACCAAAAAAAACCTCACTTAATTCCTAATGAATGCAAAAGTCAGGCCATCTTATGCACTGCCTGTCTCTTTACTTTCATGTTGAAAAAGATTAGTATTCCAGTTAATTTAGAATATAAATAGTGTGATTTTGAAAGAGCTGTGGAGTATGGTTCCAGAATCAATCGACAGTCCTTTTTGTATAAAGTTTTCTTCAAATAAGGTCTTATGGAGTGAACTAGTACAATACACAATCAAGTTTATTTAATATGGTACTTTTGGGGAACTCTTTTATTTTCTTAACCTCAGTGTTTTATGTTACCTAAAATAAGTGAGGGTTTCCAGTTAGATTTTTTTTAATGTAGAAATCATCCCAAATAATTTTTAAAGCATATTTTTATACTTCTGTTTGAATTTTAAAGAATCTAAAAGGCTTTGGCTTATGTTGAAAGTGAAATGATCTCTTCTTAACAGAAATTGAACAACCTTGCATACTTGTTATACTAGACTATGCCATTTTATAGGTGAACTGTAGGCTTAATCTCTGAAGTATGTGATTATTTTCTTAAGGGGAACCCAGAGTTTTAATAAAAAATGAATTTTCTGTTCTCATCATAGGCAGTACATGAATAGAAAAGGCGGATTCAACAGACCTTTGGATTTCATTGCATGAGAATTGAAATGTTGAGGAATGATTTTCCCACCCTCATCTTGTTCAGATGGATGAAATTTATCTTTTCTGGTATTAGGCATCAAAAACAGGATCACAGTCCTTCCTCCTTGTAAAGTAAGATGTTTTATTTATGATGTATGCAGTTCACTTACCTTGCCCCAGGGATGAAAGGTTAAACATTACATTTCTTTCTTTTAGGCAATATCATTTGGGGCACTCATCACCCCTATTGCTTTGTCCTTATTCCTGTGGAAGCTGTATATGTTTTCTTCTTGGATGCTCTCTAGGACTTTTAAAAAACACATACAAGTAATTTGGTTGTAAGTTTCTCAAATAAAGCAGTATTTATACCCTTTTGAATGTGACAGATATTTTTATTACTAGATCAAAGAATCTCCCTACAATTTTCTTTATTTTTTTATTCTTACTTTTTAAAAATAATATATATTTTTATTGAATAAGTTTTGTTTACAATTCCCTTTTGGGTGTTCCTCCCTCCTCCCCCATCCCACCCCCCTGGTGTCTCCATCTTTTCTTTCACTGCCTTTTATTGTTTAATTTTTAGTCCCTGGGGTTCTTCCTTTTCTTTCCTGTAGCAATGTCCTTTTGTCTGGTGTGGACGTGGTTTCCTGGGACACAGTGGCCTGTGCTTAGTTTTCCAAGTGTCTTTTTGCTCCTGGCCACCAGTTCACACATGATTGTGTTCTTTCAAGTGCCTCCTCCTCCTTTCTGGTCAGCTGCTCCGGACCATCTTCTGTCATATTTTGCTCCTTCTTTGTTTTGTGGTTCTGGTTGCTGGCGTTGGGAGCGTTTCTCCCGGCCAAAGTTTGTGCACCAATTTTTTTTGATCGAGATAGGCCCTGGCAGATGGTTGGTCTGGTTTGTCATGGGGCCACTGCCCATCTCTCTGGCTTTCCTCACCCCCTAAAGTGGGAGAGTCCTTTGATCATGCTGAAGGCATCTCTGAATGGGAAATTCCGTTCCCATCATTGTAGGTCACAGTGGTTTTATTTCTGAGGTAGTTCGTCTCTATAATCAGTCTTGTAGTCTTGTGTCCCATGGATCTGACATGTTCGTTGTTCCGGAATACTTCTTTGTTTTTCACCTCTGTATTCGTGTGCAACTGCCGTTGATTCGCTGATTTAGTTGCATCTGTTGAGGGTTAACTGGATTTGGAGAAGACCAGAGGGATTACCACTCACTACCACCACCCTCCACCCCCTACCCTACTCCCTCACCCCCCCACATGTGGGGGGCGGGGCTCAGTGCCCAGCAGCATGACTGAACTGGATGTGTGGGCAGGGCTACCCCCCTACAATTTTCTTTAACATAACAAGTTAGATATGAATCCTAGTATTTTAAAATTAGCTTAATGAAAATTATATTTTATACCTTTAGTTGGCTTTTCCTCCCAAAATATTATTTTCCCCACAATTTAATACTTACTGGGAAAAATAAAACAAAAGCCTTGAAAGAAATCAAAAGGTGAAAAGAAAGACCAGAAATCACAGTTTGCCCCACTAAGAATCAGTGTAACATTTTAGTGTATGCCTTTCCGGGCTCCTGGGGGACATGTTTCTCACCACCACCCCCCCCCCATGAGATCAGAATATTTATGCCGATCTCTTTTACTCATCTTTTTTCTCCCATATACTGTCAACATTTTCGAATGCTCTCACACACTCTCTGGAAATTTAGCTTCTAGTAGCTACTTGACTGTACAATCATTTATTCACTAACCCTTTATCAGTGAGTGTTTGCTTCTCTCCCATGACTTGCTGTAGTGATTGAAGTGGTAGCATTTTCACAATTGTATTTTTGTACTTCTTGTCTCCAGGTCAGCGCTTAGGTTTAGTGTTGCTGGGTGAGGTAAAGTTGGGGGGGGGGGGTGTGCATGGGTTTTAAAACTTTAGGTAAATATATGATGAGAGTAGCTGCCAGCTCTCACCAGCTAGCCAAGCACTCCCGTTTCATGTATGTGCTGTAATTCTGGGTATATAATTTTAAGTTTCCCATCTGATGGGTAAAATTATCTTACCTAATTTAATTTCTAGGAAGGATGAATATTTTTACACCGTGTTAACCTTATTTTTTTGTGTGTGAAATGCTAATTCGAAATCTTGGGTTCATTTGTCTTTCATCATCTATTTCTTTTTGAAGGAGGCGCTCTCTATTGAAGATAACAACCTTTATTCTGTTTTATATCTCTACAATCTAACTCTAGTCGGAACTTAAGTTTTAGGGTTAAGATGAGTAAATAATACAGATGTATGGAATAGAGTTTAGACCCCACAGAGCCTGAATGATGAGCTAATTGTGTATCCTTTCAGAAATAATTGTGTATGTACACAAATATGATGTAGATGTTAGATCACCTTATTATTCAGATATAACTAATGGTACACATTTCTGTATCTACACTATTAGCTTTTTTTCACTTAACTAGTATGTTGAAATAGTTTCTTACCACTTCATGTAATATTGTTTCTTTATTTTTTAAGGGCAGCAATTGTAGTCCCTTGTAGGAGGACTGCAATTTATTTTAGTCCCCCATTGATGGAGTCATGTTATTAAAATTTTGGAATCACTGTCCTTACATATACATGATTTTACACGTGTCTTTAACTGGGTTTTTCAATCCTGTTGCATCTGAAATTTGACTACTTGTTGTACTTCTGTAAAAGTTTTTCTGGCAAGTTAGTACCATATAAAAAAAACAAAAATAGTATGACTATTGCATAAGGCAGTATATAGTTGTGCCTTACTTCCCTTAATCTGTATAAGTAGGCAAAGCAGGCATTGCTATTTCTGTTTCCCAGGTTGGAAAGCTTAGACTATGTGTATCATAAGGGCAGAAATGACTGGCATTTCTCCTACTTACTCTCTTCAGTGCATAAATATTTGAATGTGCTGCATCAGTTGTACAACTTGTAGTGTTCATTGAACAAGTGTCACTGCCCCAGACAGTGGATTATTTTTCTTTGACTTTCTGTCAGGGAACTAAATAGAATTCCCATACCCCCACCCATAATGTAACATTGTTTACCATTTCTATAAATTATACATTCCAAGAACAGTTCCAGACAAATTTGTGTATACTTAAGGAAAACAGAATCAGTCATTGTTATAATAGGGAAGCCAAAACTTGTGAGATAAAATAATAAATTGTAAACCAAATAAATAGGTTTTTGATTGCCATTTTAGTGTGGTATTAATATTGACCCTCAAGGCAGCAGATTTTATAAAAAATAATCTGAGAATATCTGGTATTCCACAAACTAACGCTAGGAAAATGAAAGAAGAGGGAAATCCAGACACAAAACACCTCTATTTTTAAGAGTTCTTGGTTTAAAGGAACTTTATCCATCAGATCATCTGGTTCTGTAAAAACACAAAGATGGTATGTCTTTGTCTTCCTCTGACAGGCCACGGGCTCCGAGAGGGCTTAAATTGTGCCACGTGTAAGTATTTAAATGTTAGGATGCTCTAGGGCTCAGCCCCTGGGTTCTCCAGGCTCTGCTTGATGAGTCATCCTTCTGAATCTACTCAGACATCTGTCATGATTCTCAAATTTATACTAACAGACTGACTATAGAATGAATTCCAGGCTTGTATATGTACCTATCTTGGAGGCAAAGATAACATCATTTTCTTGCCGTCTTCTCTGAAGCTTCCCTGTCTCAGTAAATGGCTCCTCCATTCACTCCTTGATGCAAACCATATTTCTGTCTTGTGTCCTCATCTTGTGGTTTAGCAACATTTTTGGCCCTTAATTGTACATCATGATGTGCTGCACATTGAATCTCACCACCTATACTAATGAAAGGCCTCTCTCTTCCCTGTAGTACTGCAGTAGCCTCTTGAGAGTTTTTTTTTTTTCTTGCTGCCTCAGTTTCTTCTTTACCCAGCAGCAGACATGAACCTTTTAAAATATGCATCCAGTCACTCTGTTCCTGGCTCCAGTGATTGTCATTTAGAATAAAGTCCACCCCTTTCTGTGGTCCACAGTTTGCATAGTCTAGACCCTAGCATCCTGTAGCCTCTTTCTCTTGCTGCTACACTCAGCCATGCTGCTCTCCTCCTTAGTGTTCCTTGAAAACAGGTATTCGTCTACTTAGTAGGTTTTCTCACTTGCTCTTCCTGGGTTGTTCCTCCTGCTCTCCTACCTCAACTCCAGATTTGCATGGTTCATGTCTTTATATTTTTCAGATCTCTGCTCAAAATAAGATCATTCTTGACCATCTTATCCAAAATAGCAAAATTCTTCTTCCCTACTCCTTTAGCCTACCCTTTTTTAAACAGAGAATTTAGATAAAATGTAAAATTCATCCTTTGAAGAAATAGTTATTTCAGTGGTTTTCAGTACATTCAGAGTAATATATCCATCATAACTGATTCCAAAACATTTGTATCATCGCAAGAAGAAATCCATATACTTCTTGTCCCTTCCTATGCATTTCCACTCCTACCCCAGAAAACATTGTAATGTGCTTTCTCTGTCTAAAGATGTACCTGCTCTGGACATTTTAATATAAATGGACATTTCGCATAAATGGAATCACAGAAGACATGACCTTTGGAGTTTGCCTTCTGTGATTTAGCATAACGTTTTCAAGATTCATCCATATTGCAGCCTCCTCGATTATTTTATAGCCAAACACTATTCTGTGGATACATAGTCATGTGTGGCTCATGATGGGTATGTTCTGAGAAATGCATTGTTAGGTAGTCCATTGTGTACACTTACATTACTGTGTACATCGTTGACCTAGACTACACGTGTACTCATTTAAGTATTTATGTATACATATACACAGGGCCACCATGGAGCATGAAATCTGTCATTAACTAAAACACACAACACATGACTGTCCCATCTTTTTATAATTCCATCAGTGGATGGACAGTTGAGTTATTCCTCTTTTGGGCTATTATAATAATGCTGCCACAGACGTTTGTATACAAGTTTTTGTATGCATGTGTTTTCACTTATTTTGGGTATATCCCTAGGACTGAAATTACTGGTAATTTACGTTCATGTAGTCACTCCACTACATGATATATATACTATGAGACTATTTTCCAAAGTAATTGCACTATTTGAACATTCCTATCAGCCATGTATGAGAGTTGCACTTTCTCCATGTCCTCTGCAAAGCTGTCTTTTCCTTATAGCGTAACCACCGCTTGATAAACTTCTTTGTTTTTTTTTTTTTTTGTTATTGGCTGCTTCTTGCACTAGGCATCAAGCTCTGCTTAGTGGAGCTTCTGTTGTGTTTTCTGCTATAATCCCAGAACCATGGTGTCTGATATTTGAGTACAACACTCAAATATCTTGTTTATTTGTGAGTATAGGTCAGTAAATATATTCACTTAATCACTAATCCTGATTTTTATGTTTTTTTTCCTGATTTTTATGTTAACTTTTAGTTATCAGAGTATTAAATGGACACATTTTTCCTGTAAAAATTTTAAAACATGAGAAAGGGAACCCCCTATTGAATAGTACCTACATTCCAAGTCATATTGCCCTTTCTCGACTGTGAATACTTTGTGGTATATGTATTTCCATACCCTTGTTTATCCATATATGTATATAACAGTTTGAGGTGGTAATGAGGAAAATACATAATTTGTGCTTTTATTAAAACACATAATATGCTTTAGGGATCAATTTATAACTTTGCCGTGGTAATCTTTCCATGCTAGTATAACTACCATTTTTTTAACTTCTATATAATGTATTGTGTAATGGATGTACCACCATTTGTTTAACTATTTTAATTTTTTAAATCACAAACCTTGTGGAGTAATTAATTTTGCAAAAGTGTGGTTAAGAAGCTTTTTAAACTTAAGATTGTGAATTAGTGTGTCCCAAAATAGCCACAAATTGATGTTATTGAAGCAGAAATTTCTGGTCTTAAATTTCATACCTCAAAGAACAAAATTCTTTCCTCAAAAGCTTATGAAACAAAATACTTTTGAGTGTCATACTGGTTAGGTAGTGTTAAGCTCAATCACTGCATTTAAATTACAGTTTTGAAACCTTAGACATTTAAGGATTATAATTCTTCAGTTGTCTTCTCTGCCTCTCCAAGATTCTGGGCAGCAGTATCTCTCAGAACTCACATAACATTTAATGAACCTGCTTCTCAGCATTGGCATCATATACCATCAATGCCCTCCTATGTTTAAGTACCTCAAAGGAAGGAAACTCGATCTTAGCTTCCTAAAAGATGCAGTAAATATTACCTGACAAGTGTATTCTATGTCCTCATCATTTCACATTTTCAATACGTTTATACTTCCCGATTCTGTTAGTGTATCTTGAAGCCTGCTTAAAAATATAAACTATTGTCAGTCCAGATTTATGCTCTTGCACATAATTTCAGTAAAGATGCAAACATTTTGAAATTCCCAGTTTTTATTTTGTGTGTTGCACCTGTCAGTCAGTGCTTTACTTAATGCCTTTGCGATGCTGGAGTCATCACTTATACTTTTAGGATTTTCAGTTCTTTTTTCAAAACCAATACGCATTATTTAACTGATCATTGCACACATACTTGTTTAATTCCTACGAAAACCAAACAGAACCTTTGTCTTATACTTCCTGCTTCATTTCCAGTAGGTGGCACCAGATACCTTTGAAGTTATTCATAACTAATTCTAGTTGATAAAGCTGGTTACTTGATAATTTCTTCCATCACCACTAGGGAACAGAAAGGGGCCATTCTTGGTCTAATTATCTTGATTGTTATGTAATTTAGCATTTTTGCGTGGAGTTCAAGATAAACCTATTGGTGTTTAAATTATTCATCTATTACTTTTGACTCAATTTCAACCTTTATTTTCTGTTACTATGATTTTTCAATCAGCGATTCTAGAGAAAGAATCATGATCTTGAAATAAGACT
The DNA here is from genome assembly GCA_004024945.1 of Uropsilus gracilis. NCBI lineage: Eukaryota > Metazoa > Chordata > Mammalia > Eulipotyphla > Talpidae > Uropsilus > Uropsilus gracilis. The sequence goes on along the minus strand of PVHY01009101.1, from coordinate 26,865 downwards.
GGTTTTTTAAAAGTTGAGGATAAAAGAAAAAATACGGAGGTTTGCTGAATGTTCATAATAAAATTAGGAACTGTAGAAGTGTAAAAATCTAAAATTGGACAACACCTAGTGTCAATTTTGATATTTTAGTAGAATTAGGTTCACTTTCAATTTTGTTTTACAAATAATTTGCAATTTAAAATACTCATTACACCCCCATTCTTATTTCCAGCTTTTTGTTTTCTTGAAAATGTGTATATATATTTATTCGTGTTTCTGTAAAGAATCAGCATTTAGAACCAATTACCCAGTAAAGCCAGAATATATGTTTCCTGTATGTTGGACCTGTTTGTTTTTTTTGGTTGTTTTTTTGTTGTTGTTGTTGTTGTTTTTTGAGACTAGGTCTCGCTATTTTTGCCTGTGGAACTGCGGGCTGACGTTGCCCGGGGTACCACGGACTCAAGCAATCCCCGGCCTCAGCTTCCCAAGTAGCTGGGATTATAGGCATACGCCACCACGCCCAGCTGTATTTTTTTGGGACTAGGTCTCGCTATGTGCCCCAGGTGGGACTCGAACCTCGATCCCTGGCCCCGGCTGCGGCTTCCTAGGCTTGCGCCACCATGACCAGCCTACTACATTTATTCTATTACTCTTGAGTTTAATTTTAATGAATTTGTCAGTCATGAAATAGGATGCTTAAAATTTCCCGTAACTATAGTTATGTTTTTCTTTATCCCCAGTGTTTGAGTCAGTGTTAACGTGACTCAGTTTACTCCGTAACTGTCTTAACTAGCCAGAGGGAGTATCAGTGTGAAACAGATTTAGGTGCAGTTTCCATCTGGATGACTCCGAAAGTCACTGCTTCTCATTGTTTCCCCCTTTTTAATGGAGTTTTACTGTGCTAGAGAGCATGTCAAAGCTGACCTGACACATAGCAAGTTATTGTCATTTTTAAAAAAGCATTGTAAAGTATGTTCCTGTCTGACTCTTTTCTAGATCCAGGACTCTCGGCTTCTGCACTTTACAATGGAGGTGTCAGTTATTAAGTGTAACTTGGGCGTCGAGATCGTTCTCATATCTCAATCTTAGGGAACAATTCTTTTGTTGTTGTCTGTACATTGATATATTGGTACCACCCCTCACGCCAGCACACCAGGCATTCAGAGCTGGCTTGGACGTTCGGGGAACCTTTTGTCTAAAATTAAAAGGGCAAAGAGGATGTTTAGGTCACTGAGTCTCGGGGTTCAGCGTTATTCTGTAGGTACAGGACGTTTCTGAGCTTTTTAAAGCCCACTCGCTTGGGGCAGTGCTTATGCCAGCCCTGGGAGGGGTGCGGAGGCCTCGGGCAGGAGCTCCGTGTTCCCGACAGCCGCCTGGTCCCGGCGCTGCCGAAGAGAAACCCGCCGGGCGGCGGGCGCTTAGCACACACCAGGGTTTTCCCTCCAGCCTTCGAGCACGTGAACCCGCCAGCCCCAGGCCGGGGGCTCCCGGCCGGGCTGCCCGCGCCGCTTCCTTTCGCGGGGGTCCCAGGCGCGGTCCTGGGTGCCAGAGTCCCGGGACGCGTGCCCACCCTCCGGGCCGCTGCCGGCAGAGGCAGGGCTCCGCTCCCGACTGCGCTGCGCGGGGCAGAGCGCCCTGGCGACCGAGGCAGGGCCAGTCTTCCACCCCAGGGACGCCTGGCAGGTCCCAGGAACTTTTCCCGGGGGACAGGTCCCGGCAACAGGTCTGACGTGGAGCCGGGAGGGGCCGGGTGGAGTCTCGCTCGGCGGCGGCCGGTGAATCAGCGGCGCCGGGGTCGGCCCTCCCTGTCGGTGCTCAGGCGTAGTGGCCGGGAGGGTGGCCCCCAGCCACTCAGAGCTCGCCGGACCCGAGGAAGGTGACGTCATCGTAGTTGGGGCGGTGTTCAGGCGGCCTCCACCAATGGGAGGCAGGCAAAGTGGCTGCTCTCTGTAGCTCTTGGCCAGTACTAACAAAGCAAAAGGGGGCTCGGTTGTCGATTTGGAACCAATGGAAAACAGGGACGGACCACGAGGCGGAGTTGCGAATCCTCTCACCAATTGGGAGGAGTGGGAGGAGTCCGGGCCTTGTCAAGTGTGGCCAACCAGCGAGAGGAGCGGACCCTGGGGGGCGGGGTCGTGATATCTTTCCCCAATGGAACACGTTCAGGGGCGGGGCATTCTCGGGTGCCCAATGAGAAACGGAGCCGGAGCAGGCCTGTCAAGAGAAGAGGCTGGGGGCGGGGGGATGGTGAGTCGGGGATAAACACTCCGCCGCGGTGGTGGCTGCTGCTCTTCTCGAGGTTCTGTCACGGTGTCGGCGGTACCCAGCTCACCAGCCCCCTTCCCCTATCTGGCCAGCGTGGTCGCCACAGCAGCTGCCTCAACCCTGCTCTGTGGGGTCCCCAGCGGGGCGCAGGTGTCCGGCGCAGGCGGCGAGCCCGTGGGCAGTGGGGGTTGGTCCCGTGGCTCCGGCCCCCGGTGCAGAATGGCGACGGCGGTTCGGATGAACATCCAGATGCTGCTGGAGGCGGCCGACTACCTGGAGCGACGAGAGAGAGGTGCACGGGGACGGGAGGGGTCCGGCCCGAGCCGGGCCAGGGGGCTCTGAGGGACCCGGCCGCGGGTCGGGGCGCTCGGCCGCTCCGGGGGTGGTTGGAGGCGCGGAGAGCGCGACCGCGAGCGCTCCCAACCCCTCCAGCGCTCCCCACGCGCGACCCGAAGGGAGGCCACCCCTGCCCCACGGGCAGTTAATGAGGGTGGAAAGGGGGACGCTGACCCCGGGCTCTCGAGCGACGCCCCCTCCCTACACCGAGTAGGATGCCCAGGGCCCCCTCAGCCTGGCCCTCACCGGGCTCGTCCCGGCGGGACCCCAGTGGACCTGGCACCGGGTCTCCCCGCTCTAGGAGCAGCACCTCCCCAACCCAGCGCCCCCCGCTTCTCGGTGTTTGCTCCGCACGGGCGCCTGAGGCTGGCCCGACTTCCACACCAACCTGCTGGACGCTGCTCCTGAGAAACCCTGGCTCCACGAGCTCAGCGACTTGCTGTGTCTTTCTCAACAATGAGCAGCTGGAATACTCCTTACACCTACTCCAAACTGAGGGTATTCGTCCAATTTCGGGGAGGGGGGATCATTGTTCTAAGAATCCCACCTTGCTCCCTCTCATGTCCACACTGTCTTTTCATGGAAAATAAATCGGGAAAAGCAAAGGCTGCGAAGGGCCGAGCGTGTTGACTGTTCTGGGCTCATTCATTAACTGGCTCCTCCGGTTTTCTAGAAGCTGAACATGGTTATGCCTCCATGTTACCATACAACAACAAGGACAGAGATGCCTTAAAACGGAGGAACAAATCCAAGAAGAATAACAGCAGTAGCAGGTAATTTGGTCAATCATTCTTTTCCTCCTTTAGAGGATCCTGCAGCTTACACAAACTGCAGAGTAGAAGTTGCCCGTTGTGATTAAACCCTGTAAATACATGAAGTGACACCCAGGATTCAGTCATGCACACATGGGCTGGAGCTGCCCTTCTGCTCGGGTTGAGGGGACTGAAAAGAGAAATGAAAATGTTTTAAGTTTCTTTATGAACTTTTTAAAAATTTGCTTTTCCTCTCTTTTGCAACAAAAATCTGTGGAAACTCCCAGTTAGGTTAGCAACAGGACTCCAGTTTGCCTTCAGAAATGGCAGCTTCGGAGCAAGTAATTGAAAATACAGGCCATTACCAATCCTTTCCCTCTTTATAGTCAAGATCTTATAAACAGATAAAAGTATCTGACTTGGCTTAAGCAGTAGGATTTTATATTTGAGTTGTCAATTAAATACAGTGGTTTCTCTGATAGTCGAATTTGTCACATCTGTAGTGACAAAGAGGAATGGCTGGGGTTAAAATCTACTTTGATGATGAAGAAACATACAGCATTGAAATTTCAATATGCTACAACCTTTCAGATACCCCTTTTGGTTCGTAAAATTTGCGAATCTCACTGGGAAGTATTGAACAGTGAAATCACACGTTCAAGCTCTGCCCATTATTCTGGTGCAGTTGAATGTGCCATTACTGCTTCTTGGCCCCTCTTCTCCCCTCTTTGCTCTTAAAAATATGCTATCTGGGAAATCTGTTTATTTAAATCCATGCATAGATGCATTCAGTTATACTTTCCATTCCATTAAACTGAATTCATGGACATTTTCATCACTGATTTAGAATCCCTATCCCTCTCCAGCCTCTTGAGCAGCACCCTGCCTCATGGCGGTATTGGATTAACCTCTGTGGCATCATACTGACCACTCAGACCCCAGAGATTCCCATAGAAACCTAAAACTCCCTCTTCTTCCTGCCTCTCCTGTCCTTGAGTCACCTCATTGTTCTCAGTGTTGGTGGAACCACAGGATGTGAGCAGCACACATGTGCTGAGCTCCTGAATAGGAAGGCACGTGAAGACTGAACCTGGTCATTATTTACCTGGAGGTTTTTCCTTTCCCTCCCATCTTCAGCATTACCTGGCAGTAGTAGGCAACTTACTATGCCTGGGTGTTAGGCCCTTTAAGAAGGACCTTAGTGCTCCTCTGTGTTGTGAAATATTATAGACAATTAAGCTGTGCTGTATTTGTTACAGTATTTTTTAAATCTTTTAATTTTTTTAATTTTAGAATTAAAAGAATGTTAAGGCCTTTTGGTTGTTTTTGTTGTTGAGTTTTGAGGTTTTTTTTTTTAACTTTAGTCCATTTGTTGCTTTTCTTGTCTACTCTCATCTAATGAGTTGAGAGGAGTTGACTGTATTCATAGGGGGAATAATACCTTAGCATTTTATTTTTTCCTAAGTTTCCTAACAGGAAAATTATCTGTGTGTGGCAGAGCTGTTCAATGGTAGAGAGAGGAAATGGTAGAGAGAGGAAAAGCAAGAAATGTTGAAGAGAAGTGGCTTAATCCCAAGGCTGGAAAAAAGCCACTGTCCACGAGGTCACTAGGAAAGGAAAATAATGATCGTTGAGAATTTCAAGCCAAGAACTCTGTTTCTCTTTAATATCTAACAATATTCCTGAGAGGTGGCTGCAAACCTTGGTTTTTAGAACGGTTCTAGTCTGTTAATGGATTTGGTTCGCTTTCCAAGGTTAGAGACAGGAGACTCCCATAGTTGTCCATATTCTTGACTAATAATGAGTATAATGTCTTCATGTGGTGCAAGCATCTCTGAGAACCCATGATTAAACCTGGAGATGGCACCAAGAAAACATATGAAGCAAGAGCAGGTTGTATTGTTTAAATGGGATCACTTCCTTCATGACCTATTTGCAATGACTCTCACCTGAGCAATAAGACATCTCCCCAGAGATTGCAGCTTGACCCCTAGATTTGAATTACTTGTATATCTAAGGCCATATATGCGTAGGATCTTGAACTGAGGTATATCCAAGACCATATAGGTGTAGGATCTTGAACAGGAGAGATTACTGTTCATTTTTGTAACCATTGGATAACAATTTATTCTATAATTAAGTTGAAATGCTGTGTTCCTTGTGGAGTCTTGGGTAGGTACTAAGGCTTAGCCTCGTATCATACTACTTGATCTGAACTGAAAATTCAGATTTTAATCAAGTTTTTCTAGTTGCTTGTTTAAAAAAAAAAACAACAAAAACAAATGAACTTGTGAATATGGTTTGTTTTAGAATCATCCAGAGTGCTGAAACATAGGACTCTGTATTTTCTTTACTACTGATTTTTGAAATCAGTTGCCCAATATTTAGAATAGAAATTGAGAACTTATAAAAGTATGTATTGTTAAATCAGTAGAGCAGGCTTCGGCACTCAGGTGAAAGAGGAAGTGCAAGACTTGCCACCCAGTTGTTTTATGAGACAGTGCCTAGTAGCTGATCCAACACAGGGAGTTGCTTTGAATGCAAGGACTTCTCCCTTTCTTAATACTCTGTAGTTTGGCTTAGCTATTTTTGTTAGAATATATTTTTTAGACTTTTTTTTATTGATTATACTCACATATTTTACATTTGTATTTGTATACCCTGAGGTCCTCTCACTGGAATATATTTTTTAATGATGATATTTGATCTTTATCAGTGACTCCAGAGTTACCAAGTCTTTTGCTAATGTCATGGAAAATAATTTTGACATAGCGTGCCTGTGTATCATATAGCTTTCATTCAGTATGTTTGCCCAGCACCAGAGTTGACAGGCAATCTCTCATCATTTTCTGAAAGGCCTGACTTTTTTTTTTATTAAAGAAGAGCTCCATTTGAGTAAATCAAATACACTTTAGTAATGCCCTAGCCATGAGGTATAAGTCACCTCATAAAAAAATAAAAAATTTTTAAAAACCACTGTTTTCAACACTCTTTGGTAAATCAAATAAGACCTGTAGTTTCTAAATCAGTTTAGTTTGGAGGGAGTTGTATTTGCTATGGAATTTATTTAAAAGTTTATCAGGGAGGATTCTGAATCTTTCACATGTCTCCAAGGAACCCAGACATTTGGGGGAAGAGCACCCCAAGTGCTGTTACTTTCCATAGTTAGAGATCATGTTCTTTTCAATTATCTACTCTCTTCTCTACCACCTACTGAGCGGGTCCTTATTGACAGTTAAACAAGGAAATCTTGACCAGCTGTTGTCATAGACTTTCATTCATTTAAAATATCTGTCAGACTTTGAACTTGTTATTCCCTGTCAGAACTAAAATAGCATGTGCTTTAATTTAAAGCCAAAGTATTGCTGTATAATTCTTGTTAGCTGTGATGTTCTGCTGGCCATTGCAGGAAAGAATCTTTCTGAAAAATGCTGAGGGAGAATCCAGTGAATCAACTTAAAGCTTTTTTTTTTTTTTTGAGACTAGGTCTCGCTATTTTTGCCTGTGGAACCGCAGGCTCTCATTGCCCGGGGTACCACAGACTCAAGCAATCCCCAGCCTCAGCTTCCCAGGTAGCTGGGATAACAGGTGCGTGCCACCACGTCCAGCTATTTTTTTGGAACTAGGTCTCACTACGGGCCCCAGGCAGGACTCAAACCGCGATCCTAGCCCCGGCCGCTTCATAGGCTGAAGCTTACATGCACGAGCCACCGTGCCCGGCCTCAACTTAAAGCTTTTAAGTTAACCAGTTTTAAGGTGTACCTATCCTTTAGAAAACCAGTATTCTAAAATTTGAAATAATACTATTTTATTATTCTTCATGAATAAAAATTAGTATCTCAAGAGGCTTGTGGAAGAGACATTTTAGTGCTGGAGTATAAAGTTCCCTTTTCAAGGACACACACACACACACACACACACACACACTCCACCCTGGGCCTGCTGTGAATAAATGTGGTGGTAGTGCCCTGATAGAAAGGAGAGAGCATTTATCACATAGTGTTCCTCTGTGATTACGATGAGAATTGATTTTCTAGACTCAGTCAAGTTCTGATTAAAGTCCTACAGAATTCATAAAAAGAGCAAGGGCACAATCCTTCGACCAGGTGCAATGCCAAAGAATTTCCTTAAGAACAGTCAAGACTAGGTTCCTTTATAATTCTGGGAGTTTTCTCAGGTCTGTAATGAGGAAGGACTTGTATGAATAGGACACTGACGTGACCACACCGACTCGTGACTTTTGTGGAACCCTGTCCATAAATCCTTAGACCTTATATTCAAGGCCAGCAATTAACACTAATAATATGATTTCACATCTACCACAGCTTTCATCCAAGGCTCTCTAATCACAATGCTGCCTCATTGATCCAGGCTTGTCACAAATAGCAATAAGTTTTATTCCCATTTTATGGAGGGGTTAGCCAAGGACAGAATGGTAGAGAATTTTTTTCTTCTGCAGTATCAGTTCACGGCAAAGGTAGACTTCAGATTTCACCCTCACGACTGCTTTCACCAGTCTGCTTTAACCAATAACTGTCTTGTTGTCAAACAATTTAGCCTTCAGTTTTAATGTATACTACACCTAGATAAAACCTCAGGGCTTTCTTCACCTCCCGCCTGAAGAAAGCTGCTCAGTGTTATATAACCCGAGTTCATATTGTCCGTACTGCTGTTTTGCTCTTTGTATAATTAGACTCCCTTTATTTCCTTTCTTAAAATGGATTACTTTTCTACTGGGGAATGCATGTTTCTTTGTGCATCACTTTTTCTTGAACTCTTGAGATTTTACATTTATTGACTTACCTCCCCCAACGGACTGGGTTCTTTAGTAGAGCTCACGGAGGTTTTCTCCCTGTCTTCTACTAATTTGGGAGAGAAAAAAGTTACAATCATTGTGTTGATGTTCAAGTAGTCCTGTAAGACTAAAATAATCTTACTCTCTTTGTTCCCTCTTTCAGATCAACTCACAATGAAATGGAGAAAAATAGGTGAGTTGGGGATTTGGGAGGTCGAATGGGGGGGGTACTGTTTTCTGATGTGTTCTCTGGTTATTAAGCTAAGACCTATCTGTTCTTTTTGACTCTTCTTCTGAGTAGCACCTGATTGTAGCGTTCACTTAGCTCGCTAAGTAGCAGTGCCCATAAATCACTTAGGTAGATAAAGAGGGCACCAGTTCCAAAGACCATGCTCCAGTCCTTACCCCTGCCACCCGCGCCTCCCAAGGACTGCCTTTCAGAGTGACTTTTGCACAAGCCAAAGCCTTTCTTGTCATGGGCTTTTCCACAAATAGTGTTTTTTTTAAATTTCATATTACTGAATATAATTGGCTGTACTGTCTTAAATCGAGAGAGAGAGAGAGAGAGAGAGAGGAAGAGAGAAAGAGTGTGTGTGTGTATGTTTGCAATTTACTTGAAAATAAAGATTCTCAACATTCTGATAGGCATGTGTAAAACAAGTTGCCACTCTCCGTTGGCTCCATCCTGCCATGGGTCTTAGTTGCACTTTCTCACTCGGTTTGCCACATCCCACTTATTTAAATCTCTGTTCTCCAAGTCGGGCTTTCCCTTCCTTTGAGAATATAGCCTCATGGTTCTCAATTGGGTTCCACATTAGTTACTGGCAAAGCTATTATTTGAATCTTCTTTTTAGAAATATTTTTATATTAGATACATCAGGCACAAATAGTTTGGGAAGAACATATTTTTATTTCTGTTGATTTTATAAAATAACTTCCTTGTTCTAGAAATGTTCAGATATCCAGGCATGCATCATGTCATCAACCCCTAAGTAGCCAATACCCAGCTTCACCAGTTATCAACATTTTGCCAGCTCGGCAATCAGAACCACCCCTTCTCCAATGGCACATGTTAAAACAAATCTTCTGTGTCAGTAAAGATTCTTGAAAAAGATCATCAGCATTCATTTCACCAAACTGGGGGAAAAAATTAATAGCAATTCATTGTGGAACTTTAAAAACAGAAAAGTAGATGCCCAGCCCTCACCCCTAGCAGTCTCCTTTAATTGGGTTGAGACGCTGCTCTAATATTTTTTTAAAAGCTCCCCAGGTGACTCCCATGTGCTGCCAGGGCTGCACACCAGCAAATGAGCCTCATTCTGGCTTCTGAGCACCCCTTGTTTTGAAAGACCTGCTCCCCATCTGCACTGAGTGCCTTTCTCTGCACCCTGCACCAACGAGAGGATGTGTAGTGTTGAGTCCCTGAATCCATGTGGCTCCTTCATAAAATGCCTCTGAAGAGAAGCCTGACTCTGCAAGTTAAGATCTGAATGACACGTGTCATCAGTGACAGTGCAGCACAGACCCTCATCAGGAAGAGAAGCGAGGAGAGAGTCCTGGAACTGAACATTTAGTATCTGTGGTAGAGAGGGAGAGGGATGAGGTGGTGAGTGTGCTCCTCCTGTTCTTCCTTCCCTTTTAGTTCCGCTGCCATGGTGAGCTTTCTTTAAGCGTTAGACATGTTCATGGCATGAACAGGAAACTCAGAAGTGTCTTTGCTAAGGGTGGGAATATAGTTATATGCCTTCTCTCTCCATGTAGTTTCTCTTCCATGGTTCTGCCCTTGGGATACACTGGGTAAACTGGGGCTCTCTGTGCTGAGGTCTTCTAGTTCTTTCTCCCCTCTCACAGTGTACCTAGGCATGTCTTTTTTTAATGAGTGCTGCTCTTCAGGGAAGGACTCTTAGGTTTGCTACCTTTGTACCTTTTCCCTCTGTAGGAATGCCACAGAATGTCCACCTTTTTTATTGTAGCTCAGGGTATGGCTATTTTCTGCCTATCATGTCCCAAGAACTTGTGCTCAGTACTGAGTACGGAATGAGTTCGCAATGGGATACTAATCAGCATGTCCCCATCCTGGAGAAACGTGGCTGGTCTAGTGGAAAGATACAGGCCATTTAAGTTGATACAATGAGTGCTAACACAGGATGCTCAGGAGGTTGTGGAGGAGAAGGTTCTAGAAAACTAGACTCTACATCACTCCTGGGCAGCTGTTTCTAGTCAGGCCACTTCTGTGGGACCATTCCGCTGCTCGTTGAGGCTTGGTTATCTAGTTTCCTTATTGTCTCTCTCTTTGGAGTTTGGTCTTTTAAGGTCTTGATAATCTTCTCTGCTTGAGAGCATGTGAGAAGAAGACTCAAATTTACTTAGTTTAAGCAAGTAATGGTCACTGCAGCCCACAACGTTAACGTTATCAGGCATTTCTCCTAACTACTAGTGTGGTTACTTAAAAATTTTAGAGTTTTGAGGTCAGTCAAACAGGTGTTTCTATAGTCTTGCTGGTTTTAGCAGCTGAATCCTATAAAAGAATACCACTTTGTAAAATATGAATATACTTTACACTTTTTTTTTTTTCACCATACAACATCACATTTTTAAAAGGTCTCCATGGGAAAAGAACTTCTAACAATGGGATTTTTTTCTGCCTTAATATTGCAGAGTTGATTGTACTTGGGTTAGTTTTGTTAAACTGAAACCTCTCTGGGGCACTTAAAGGACTCAGAATAACTGGTAATGCTCTGTGTTATCGACCTTAAGGATATTATACTTAGTACTGCCACTTTTCATAAACTTGTCATTGGTGGGAAAATGAAAGACATCTAGAATGGTGGGGATGAGGCAGTAACTCCTAATCAGTCCCTGTTTCTGATTGTTTTGCTAACACAAACAAGACTTTCTTAAGCAACCTTGTAGATAAATCTGCCAAACATCATAATTATTTCCTTAGGATAAATCTGGTGTTGTGGAATTCATCGCAAACAGGTTGTTGTGGTTTTTGACGGGTCCCCTGTCAGGCAAGTGATAGGCACTGTCTTTGTGTAGCTTCACAAGTTGGTATTATAACTTCAGACTTTCATGAACTTGAAGGCAAAATATACAAAACTTGTTTTACTTGGCGTTTGTGTTACTAGCACAGCTAAACAATGTTCATATATTTGTGCATGCATGAGTGAAAATTACCTATTAAATAACCTTTGCCCAATTTTCTAGTTCATCTTTTTATTGTGAAAAGATTCTATAATATGAAGATTAAATGTGAGCTTGCCCACCTGTGTATCACATCACTTGTCCCATTTATCATTTACCTTTACTGAATCCATCTTCTCTTGCTGTTGGAAGTTGCTCTCTCTTCTGTTTCCAGACCCATTCTATACCGCCATCCAGCTACTGTCCCTGGGCTTGTGTACATTGCCTCCATCTTTGATCCTTTTTCATGTGTTTAAGATCTGATAAATCTCTACCCTCCCCTTTTTAAATTTTACCATGTTCTGAGCTATTTTCTCCACTGTTTTTTATAATCTGTGAATTTTATAATCAATCTAACAGCTCCCCACCTCCTAATTTTTTAAAAAAATTTTTTTTAAATTTTTTTAAAAATTGAAATGAAGTAATTACAATATCACTTAACTTTTAGAAGTTCATAGTGCATATCAGATCTGAACATCCTGCTATGATATGTGTCATTTATTCCAGTCACCTTTCTTGCCTCTAAGTAAAGGGCTGTAGTGTTTGCATACAGGCCTTCCACATTTGCTGTATAAGGTATTCCTAGGCTTGTGTTTTTAAAATGTTGCTGTTTTTCCATTGTTTTCACTAAAAATCATTGGAATATGGGTAATATTTTGACCTTTTGTTGTAACATGCCCTTTATCAAAGATAATTCTGCCATCTCCTTCTCTTAGCTGGGAATTCTTACTTTGTATGTGTTTCAGTAAGTTCTTCATCTGCAGCCTGTGGGTCAGGAGTCAGTTGCTAGAATGGACTCTTTCAGAAGTTCTGGCATCTCCTTTAATAGCAGACACTCATTTTTCTGGAAAGGTACATATGTAGGCCTTGCTGGAATTAGGCAGCTGGTCTAGAGAGATCACCACTCCCAGCACCATCTGACCCAGTGACAAAAGATTTGTGTGTGTGTTCTGTGGGGAGGACTCAGCGGCCTAATCTAAGCTGTTGTTTCATTTGTGCAACCAGTATTTTTCAGGAGCATCTGGTCTGGCATGAGAAGCCCTCACCGTCAGGTGATAGAATATTCTAATTGGATGCAGCTCTTTGGAGTTGTTTCTCTTGGGTTTTGGCTTTTCAAATGGCCAGACTCAGGGTAGGGCCAAGTTCGAGCACTGGTTCTGAGTTCTGGTAGGCATTGCGCCATTCCACTGCTTCTGAGAGCCTGTGACCACATCCAGATTTCACCCTAGGATGTTGTCAGGTTGCTTTGTTGCCACATGGAACTTGCCATAAGTCTGGTCTGTGTTAGTGTGGAGGAGCACTCAGATCTATACCCCTAGAAGCTGTCTTTCCTGTACTACCTTTTGGGTAGAAGACATGTGTCCCTGGAAGAACTTGGAGAAGAGACATGCTGGCTATGCAGTCAGTTTCCATCTCCGTCTGGAGCGGAGTCCCCTGACTTTCTGTCATTGACAAAAGTGGCCAAAGGGTGAGGCAGAGACAGGAAGTATTTTGTATTTTTTAAAAAATTGGTCTCTAGAAATATTACTGAGGCATGCTTTCACATATGCCACCCTTCCATAAATAATTGATCTTATAAGTTCAAAAGTTAGCTACCATGAATGACTATCGGTGCATTGCTCATTGTGTGGTCTGTCCCATGCAGCTAGTGTAAGTAGCTGCCTTTGTCTTCCTCACAAAGATGACAGCCACAATTACACGATACCTCCTGGTGCCTTGAGTTCATGTCCTTGGCAGGTACTTAGAAAGAGATCCTTCTAGATTGAGGAGGAGAGTACTTTCCTCAAAGCAACTCAGTAGGGCTTTTCTCCCATCCTGCAACCTGCAGGTTAGGATGTTTTGTTATCTGCAATCCCTTGAGGGAATAATTTTTGATTCCCTGAGATTTCTATCCCCTTACTCTACACTAAACAACCTCTTTTTTTTAGAATGATACATACTGTACAGTTAGGATATGTACCCATATCCAAAATTATTTTCATTCAACCTCCAATTCACCTACATTTATGAAGCTATTTAAACTTTATTTGTGAATTTGATTTTTTGATATGAATTTGATTTATGAAGCTACTTAAATGACTAGGTCTGTGCCCACGCAAACCAGGAGATAAAAATGGTGAAAACTTATTGTTAAATAGGCTATAGCTTATATATCTTTTTTTCTTCTTTGGTTAATAATCTTCAGCTTAATTTTAATAAAAGTCTAGTAGGTTCTGCCTATTGCGAGGTTCTGTGTGTTGTGCTCAGTAGATGCTTCCTCAGAAGGGAGAGTAGAGATAAAGATTTTTACTCTTCGGTCAGCATCTGCAGATGATTATTATTTCTAGGCTCTAATATGTTAGCATGAAATAGAAGACTTGGTCTCTCGCATTGTTTGGTAATGTAAGAAACAGAATGGAGAGGGCGGCCCTGCATGAATGAATAAATGTAATCTGTTTGGAAAGAAGGTGACGATGGGCTACACAAGCTTGAATCACTTTGTGGAGAAGTTAAACAAAATGTGAGTGAAAGGAAAACACATGGTTGGGAGTGGGCAAAGGAGAGCCTGTTCTTGAACATCCGTGAGAGCAAATTTGTTGTAGTCTAAAGGGATCTCAGGTAAATTGTTGTGCAATGATTTTTCACATTTGATCATTTTGACTAAAATTTTAGGCCCTCTGAGGCAAGGACTTAGTCTTATTCAGTATTGTGTCCCAGCTCCTAGGAGGGCATTGGTGTGTAGCAAATTTGAGCAATGCTGGTGGAATAAATGTAAGAACCAAGTATCTATTCCAAGACTTCCCCCGTCAGCCTAGTTACCTGCCCGGCAACTGGTTGCATCCTCTACACTCTGCCCTGAGCTTATCACTGTTTTTTTATATGTGTCATACACTTTACCGTGACAGCAGAGAGAAATTTCAGTTTCACCTTCAATAAAAGAGTCACCTGTGATAATATCAGCGCCTCCCTCAAAACGCAGACATCCAGGCGCGCGCGCACCTGGCCAGGTCATCGGGCACTGGGAGCCACATGCTAGGTTGGGCGGAGCCCTCCACCCACTTCCGCCAAGGCTTCCTTCCCTTGGAAAGGTCGTGCTCCATAGTCCACAGCTGACCAGAGTCTGGGAAACCTGTACTTGGACATTATTTCACCTCCTGTTCTCCTGCCATTTTCTGAAAAATGCATTCTCTCCTTGAGGTTTTGCCGTTACCTCCATTATCTCCCTTTAGGTCTCTTCTGAGGAACTTTTTGGTCTGGTCATTTGATTTGTCTACTCCTTATTATACTGCCTTTACTTATGGAAACTTTGTGAAACAATTGAATATCCAGTACAGCACATTCCTCATTATTTTTTTTAAAAGTTTTGGCAGCCTCTCACACCCAGACAAAGCATAGACTAGTTTACCAGCATTAAAAATAATGCTGATGCTCAGATTTTTTTCCTTAGAATTATATACTTTAAAGACTGGGTAACACTGACATTTTCACTTGGAAGGCTTCTGGGTGGGAATGTGCTAGCTTTGTCCATTTGCTCACGTTTTTTTCTCTCAGCAAAGCTTTGTCATTTTCTTAAGAGATCCTCCCAGATTGCTAAGTGTGTTCCTAAAGATGCAGCGCTTTCTCTTCATTTCTGCTTGGGAGCTGTCCTGGGTTCCCTAGGGATGGAGAGCACACTGGGTTTCTGTGTCAATACATATTTGCTCCCCCCCCACCCCCATCTTTTCTTTCCCTTTGGCCGACACAGTGGAGCTGCTGGCGGGAGCACAGGTGCGCTCACAGTGCTTGATTGTGGGGCAGGTGGCCGTTAGGGGGCTGGTTCCCTCCTAACCTTCTACCGCTGCCTTCTACAATGTGGGTGACCACAGTGGAGTCTTTTTCTTCTGCATTCATTAACGGTATAAAAATCACTCGTGTGAGGGTTCTTTTATTAATTTTTATTTAATACATTTTATCTTAGTTAATTTTTCATACAATATTGGTCACATTTGTGTGGTTGTCATTCCCCTTAGGTTTGGCCTTCCCTTCCATATTATACCCCTTACCCCCACTCTACTGCCCCCATCTCCCTTCCCCCCTCTGGTCACTCCAGCTCCTCTCACTGCAAGTCATTGTTCCATGTTTGGCCCACTGGTCTTTCGTTTTTTCAGATCTAAGTCTTCCTGCTCATTTTTTAAATGTTAAAGAAAGTACCTTTAATATAAGCATTTTCTGTGTTTCCATGGGAATAGGGCTAGACGTTTCCATTAAATCTTTCAATGACAAAAGATGTCTATTTTCCTGAAGGAAGAGTTCAGTGAATTGGGTTTTACTAGGGAACCTCCATCTACCTCGTAAAACACTTTGAGTTCACTGTTGATTGTAAAAAGAATATTCCAGTGCTGTAGCCAGCGTGCGCTCCTGGCATTTATCCTCCTATGGAGGAAGCTAGGACTGAAAGAGTGACTGCTGCCACTGGGAGCCCTCCATGTCAGTCCTAACCAGGGGCTTCCACCTTGTCTCAGTTACCTGGCTCCCCACTGCCATCCTCCCCATAGCCAAGGCGATGATGGCTATGTGGGGTGTCACACAGGCAGATCCACCTCTGCTCTGAATCGCTACATTCATGTGCTTTCATAGTGACTGGCAAATTCATACAAGATGAGAAACAGAGATTTCTTTTAAAAAGTGCTAAGGCGAAGCTATAGCTTCTGTCCAATTTAGTTGTCACCAGTCACAGGTAACACTTGGTTCTGAGCATTACCAGTGACCGCTCAGATCAAAGATTGGTTTCTTTATGCCACTGCAGACCAAAGGTGCATCAGCCCCTCAGCGTAATTAGTGGTGTTCCTGAAGCGTCAGCAGCTGGCAGGTGGCAAAGTTCATGACCTAGGTCCAAAGAGTTGGCTCGGGGCAGAGAGTAGTAGTCGGGAGGAGAGAGATTGAGAATTCAGCAAAAACCTTTTGCTGCCTGGCCTGTGGTAAGGGGAGGGGAGGGCTGTCTGAAGAAAGCGTGGCAGGAGGGACCCTACCACGAGATCAGAATACAGGCTTGTGGGGAGGCCTCTGGAACAGGGAGTGAGAGCTGCTTCAGAGGGGACATAGGGCCCCTCCTTGAGACCAGGGCTCTTCTTGGTAGGGGAGTGCTCGGGACACAGCAGCAGTGCTGAGACAAGCGCCCCCTCTCCTGCTTGTTCGGGACCTGGGCGCCCCAGGAGTGCTGGCAGCACCTGGAGAATCCCAGATCCCTGTAGGGTATGTGTGTCTTGGGGTTCAGTGGTCACTGTCACAGGGGTCTTTTGGCTGTGCCAGAACCTGCTCACTATGCCCCTTGGCGCCTGCAGCTGGCCCTGGCCAGGGGGCGTGTCTGCAGGTGGTGGCAGATGGGCAGGACCCTGTCAGACTGGACCAGGAACCCCGAGAAGGCCCATGCAGACACTGCCCAAGACAGTAGCTGGCTTTGGAGCTCTCAAAATCGAGCAAGCACTCTCCTCTACTTCACAGAACTCAGCCAGAAAACACAGAAAGGACAAGTATTGTCCTCCGCTTGACTAGTTCCGGGACTTGATTTCTACTTTCACAACTCACTTAGGCTTTAGAAAACCTCGTGGTACTGGAATTTCTGTTTTCTGGGCTAGACTCCCTGAGTAGCTGGAGATGACCGTGCATGCGAAGATGACATTATTCTATTTTATCAGTTGACAAACTTCCTAAAAAACTACACACTCATATCTGTAGAGAAACCTGCCTCATGGAAGAGCCAATGGAACTCTCCTGAATCATGCGGTCTTTGCAAATAGCAAGCAGGCTGGGAAAAGGTCTGACTCTAATCTGAAGATTCAGACAGTTCCTAGTATGGCGGTTAACAGATTAACTCTGTTAACTTTGTAGTGACTGGTACGCCAGGCTCTGGGGGACCCCCCATCGTTCAGTCGTATGTGAAGTGACCCTCTCCTGGGCATCTATCTTTGCTTGTCTCCATTCCACAAGGCCAGGTTTTCAGAGCGAGCCGATGCCTTATGAAATCATCAGGCGCTTGTACTAGCAAGTCTAGGAACCCCTTGAGCCTGTGGAGGCTGAGTGGGCCTTGGAGCATCCAGGAGACCTCCTGTGCAAGCCAGAAGAAACAGGATGCTCAGAGCAGGTGAGGTAGAGATGCGGAAGCAAGTCTCCTGCACCACTGCCTTGGGGGGAACAGCACCAAGTCTTGATGTAAAGTATGTGAATGGACTTCCTCAGCCAGCACCTGCAGCCGACCTGCCCCGGAGCTTGGGGAAGCAGTTTCCCTCTTTCCGGCTGCATCGCCACCTTCTATTACCGTAAATGTTTTGAGAGGAAAAAAGAGGCAAACTGAGCTTTTGGGCGGTCTCCCCGTTCGGCTGGAGGGGAGCCTCCCAGGTTAGGGGAGCTGAGCTCCAGGCTGTGGTGAGCTGGGAGCACGGCTGAAGGTGTACAATGTAGTTGAGATGGGCCCTGTCCGCGCGGCACTTACAGTCTAGCTGAAGGATGAACTCTCGCCAGCAGACACTCAACAAGCGTGTGGGGGAAAAAGCAGTGACTAAGCTGCAAGCCCACATTACTGAGGCGTCTGCAACGAGCAGACAAGCAGCTGTCACTCCAGGCAGGGCCGTGCACTACCCAGCGAACAGCCTAGACAGATGAGGACTCGGGAAACGGAGGCCTCACTGCGGGCTGAGTTCCCCTTGTGGCAGCCTCAGGAGGTGGGGGGCTGAAGCAAAAACACCAGCTCTTGGCCTGTCACGTTTGTGGTTCTTCTAGAATAAAGCCCAAACCAAAGACTCAGCGACGTGTTCATCAGTGTCCAGAATTGTAGGGACGCAGGACTCCTGGGCAGCCTGTGATGAAAGGCCCTTCACTCAGCCTTCCTCCCCTCTTCTGTGCCATGTGCCACCACTGCCCTGCCGCCCCCGGCCCCACGCTGCCTTCTCCAGCTGTTGGTCAGCCCAGCACTGCCGTGATATGCTTTTCCGTCATGTTCAGTTATTGAATTGTAGTTCGCCTGGCTGGAAAACCAAAAAGTATGAAACACTGAATACAAAGACTCCATGCCTTTCATCACCCCCTCTACTACCAGTTCCTCCTGCCCAGCCCACTGCAAGTTTCTCGTGTGTCATTCAGGCTTTCTGGCCCTGCAAGAAAACATGCATTGGCTTCCTCCGTTTTGTGCAGCGAGAGCGTGTCACACACATGGCTTGTGTGTGTGAGTTTTTCTAAGCGCTCGCCTCACAGATGAGAGGGCGCGTTGGCCTTCGCTGCCAAGCTACAGAGCTGGGTCATCCCTCAGCCAGTTCAGTCACGGCTACTACAAAGCAAGCGTAAGGCCTAAGCATGTACATGGCTCCCTGACATGTGTAGCTTCCTTCCTCGGTAATGATCAGGTTACGACTTGGTCAGGAACAGAGGCGTGCACCCTCGCGTGGTGAGATGGTCTAAATTCGGATGTTCTATGGGTCACTGTAGCCCAAAAGCCTGGAGAAACCCTGATCGTAGTGACTATTAATCCCTGCCCCAGCTCCTGCGTTATAACCAGATGTCATGTTAGAAAGCCCTGGATTTTGCTTCTCCTGGGTTTTCACTGAGTTGTTGGCATCAGAAAATTATTTGTCAGAGGTCATGGGGGCATCGGCTCTCACTGGGCCTGAGCAACCTCACATTCCGGGACTCACTTTGCTGGCACCTTTCCGGCCCACCCTGACGTCCTCACGTGGTCCTCTGCTCTTGTTTTTGCAGACGGGCCCATCTTCGCTTGTGCCTGGAGAAGTTGAAGGGGCTGGTGCCACTGGGGCCTGAATCAAGTAGACACACTACGTTGAGTTTATTAACAAAAGCCAAATTGCACATAAAGGTAAGTGTGTCCTTGGGGCGTCGTCTTAGCGCCCCCTGTGCAGCCAGGGCCATCCGTGACTGGAAGGGGCAGCACCTGGGCCTCTCTGGGACAGTGCTTCCTCAGGAATCCTCCAGCCTGCCTCATGGGTGACGCACAGGCTCCCCAAACTCAACACATCCAGAGCCCAACTGTTTCTCAGCCCTGTGCACCGGGAGTTCAGTCGCTACCCAAGCGTCATCAGCTTGCTGAAGCCATCAGCTCAGGTTGTCTGAGAGGCTCTCGCTCCCTCCTCGTCTTAGGCATCTCCCAAGACTAAATACTTCAGAGTCTGCTCTGCTGCTCCCCGGCCACCGTCACTCCGAGAAGCTCCTCAGATGTCTCCCTCCGGTCCTCTAACCCCGCTTCCCACAGCTGCTCTCCTTTTGCTCCCTGAGAACTTTTCTTCCAAAGCTCACATCAACATATCACCTGGCTTCAAATCCTTCTGTGCCTCAGGACACCCTCTGTCAGGGCCTGACCTGGCCCTCACCTGCCTGTGTAGCAGCCCCCTGCACCCCCCTCTGCTTCCAGTCCAAGGGGAGTATACCTTCCTTGCAGAAGGCCTCACAATTGTCACGGTCTCCTACCTCAGGACCTTGGTACATGCTGTTCTGATTGGCCCGCTTTCCACCACACTTGTTACTCAGTTAACCTCTTGTCATCCTCCAGACCTCCACCCAGGTATCACTAGCTCTGGGACGTCCTCCCTGACCTGATGCCCTTTCCTGAGATGGGGCCTATTGTTTGGGTGGCTCTCTCTCAGCCCTGTCACAGTAGGCACCTCACGATGGTCTGTGTGACTGTGGGCCTTGTCTCCATTGTGAGAATGAACATGCGCTCCACATGGAAGCTGTACTCGCCCTGCTGCCCTGCCCACCAGCCTGCCATAGACTCAGCCCTCAGTCCATTGCTTGAGCAGCAAAGGGTCAAGGCAGAGTGTTTCAGCTCCTGAGCACCATGGCCAATCACTGTCCAGCACAGTGATCCGTCCTCCATCCTCCAGTGACCGGACACGTGTCTCTGGAGTCATGGTCAGTAGCGTAGGGCCCCTCTGGGAAGTCCTGTACTTCCGCTGCAAATGTGAAAGTTCTACTGAAGTTAGAATTGCCTTAATCCTCTGAAGGGTGTGAGGCACTAAGAGGCAGGTTTATCTAAACAAGCGGGTCTACGCAGATATTTTCTAAGCTCTTCAGGGGATACTTCGGAATGAGAATTTCCAAGGAGGCCCAGTTACTTCCCGCCAATAAACGAGTCTGGTGAGAGTCGGCAAGACAGGAATTGGTGCGCCATCGCAGGGCCCTGTACTCAGACAAACACTTGTAAGCGGAAGTGTGTTTGAATGCCACGGCCTGCCTGTCCTAGCCGGGACAGGTGTCTGGGGTGTCGCTGTAGACAAGGAGATAAGGCTGGGGGCTCCTCTCTGCAGGCTTTACAGTGTCAAAGTCAATGGCGACCAGACTCCCCAGGCCCCCTGGGAAGGTGCAGGTCCCCACAGCATTGTCAATGGTGAAGCTGGAGGACAACGGGAGTCACTGACCAGTCAACTTCCTGTCTCTGTGAGACGCTTGACAAGTCACACACCCAGTGGCATCTGAGGAACACTGGCCGGTCTCGCCACCAGGGAGGAAGACTCAGGGTCATGGCCAATTCTGAGATGTGCCCATGGCCTCCAACTCCTACCCCTTTGACTTGCAGAAACTTGAAGACTGTGACAGAAAAGCCATTCACCAAATAGACCAGCTCCAGCGGGAGCAGCGACACCTGAAGAGGCAGCTGGAGAAGCTGGGCATTGAGCGGATACGGATGGACAGCATCGGCTCCACGGTCTCCTCGGAGCGCTCGGACTCCGACCGGGGTGAGCCCCTCTCCCTGCTCCTCATGCCCTCCCCTCTCTCTCCCTCCACCAGAGGCAGACCCGAGGACTCCGCCTCTGCTTGGGATGGAGGGTCTAGCGTAGCCTCCAGTAGCCAGCCCCTCTGTCCTTGTAGCAGCCATGGGCCGGTCTCCCAAGGGGGGCCTGCCTGGAGCCCCTGCCCTCCAGTCTGAGCTTCCTGAAGATGGCGTCACCAATGTCTGTCTCTCTCTTGTCCTCCCTGCAGAAGAAATCGACGTTGACGTCGAAAGCACAGACTATCTCACGGGGGATCTGGACTGGAGCAGCAGCGGCGTGAGCGATTCGGACGAGCGGGGAAGCACACAGAGCCTAGGCAGCGATGAGGGCTACTCCAGCGCCAGCCTCAAGAGAATAGAGCTCCAGGACAGTCACAAGACGGGGCTTGGCCTCTAAGAGCCTGGTCGCCTCGGCTGCCTCCCGGATGGTTCCGTCGGCTCTGATTAGGTAGTGTACCGGACCTGCCCACGACCCCCTTGCACGCCAGCCTCAGTGTACCACCCTGACCAAAATCAGCTTTGTCAGCGTTTCCAAGGAAGTGCTTAGGACGGTGGGTTCTGACTGCATCCACTAGCTTCTCTCTCTCCACCAAGATTCGTCTCTGAGAGACCGTACATTCCAGTCACTTTGAAGCACCCAAGAATTCTTAGACCGAGTAAGCGACTTGCACCTCTCAGCCGGTCCCCCTGGCGACCTCCCCCGGGGGGCCACCAGCCCTTTCTTAAATGTTCTCCAGCTCACTCTGTTCTTGCCTAGCAGAAATGCCTGAACGTGTCTTGTGCGTAGGAAACGGAAAGAAACAAACTTTGACAGCCGAGATCCTGATCTCACAACTCCAAAGCAAGCTTGGAAAGCAGCGTTTGGGAGCACTTAGCCCTGGACCTTACCCCCCTGAGGGGCCGGGATTACCTCCAGAGAGCACCCCTCAGCCGTGTGTGGAGGGGGGCAGCGCTCCTCCCTCTGGTGATAGCACGTCTCCGGGGTTGCCCAGCTTCTCAAAGTCCCCACCTTGTTTGTTCCCACAAACGAAACGGAACAATCTTTTTGTGTGCGACGCTCTTGGGCCCGCGCTGCGTCCTGCTCTCCCGAGGCGCATCTCCCCTCCAAGTTTGTTAACGCTGTTGTCTCTGGAACATTTTTTTTTCCTACCTCAGAGATAAATGAGATCTCCATTTCCCACTTACACAAAGTGATTCTGCCTCTTTATTTTTTTTTCCCCAAATAAGTGACACTTGGTCCAATTCTAATCTATTTTCCTATTTAACTTTCAGCAATAACTGAGCTTTGGCGCTCGCTGAGCTAGCGTCACCGTCAGTGAAAGGAAAAGTCCACATTTCTACTCTCTGTTGCAGGTGATGGAGGAGACAGTACGGTGTTACTAGAATTCTTCTCCTTATTTTTGGATACGCCCGGAAACTTCTTTCAGGAGGCTTTTTGGGTTGGTCGTTTCAAAGGCTGATTTCTTTTTGGTTATGATTTCTTCTCCCTCAATTGGTCTCCCACTTTGTAGCATTTTTATTTAAGCTAAAATAGAGCACATGTATATGTACATAAGACACATGAGATCTATAAATACTATTTATTCATTTTATATAAACTGATGTAATGGAAAATAAATTCTTATGACTTTGTGCTTTTATAGATGTTCTAGAAACTTTGTATGTAGGAATCTACAACATTGACTCATTCCCCCCTGACGATTTTTGCATCCATATTTTTGAGGTTTTGCTGTTCTCAGCCTCTGGCGAATCTTTTTCATTGAATTCGAACCATTTGTAAAATCCGTGAGGCTGAAACAGAGTGTGTGTCACCAAGTGAGGAGAACATTCCCAGACCCCACAGACACAGCGCAACCAAGGGCTCCACGGCGCGAGCCGCAGGCCTGCCGCTCCCACAGCCAGGCCGTGCGTCCACCTCCACAGCCAGCGTAAAAGCCCAGACACACTCTCCCAGGACGCTCGTTCTGTCCTTGAAGAGCAGTCGAAAAGCAAGATGACCTTTGTGTTGGCTTTTTCTTTTCAATGATTCTTTAATGTATTCAAAATATTTCCATTGGAACTAGTGGGTTCCTCGATGATTCCGAATCACCTCTACTTCTGGTTTTGTTCTTTTTGTTTTTCTTCTTCATTTTAACTTTGGGTAGGGGGGAAGAGCAGGCGACACAAAGGATTTTTTTTTTTTTATTGTTGGAATCTTTTCCAATTACCAGCTGAAGATTTGCACTGAAATACAAAACTTGGATGCCTTTTGCATTTTTACGCCTGCCTGAATTCAAGCAGAGTGATAGTGTTCAAAGAGCCGGCGTGCGCAGCCTGCAACGCGTTTGAAAAAGATATATCTGCACTTTGAGGTCTCTTTTGAATGCCATTCACTGGACCTCGCCAGCATTTTATTAAATTGCTACGTTCAAGCGCCTCACAAGTCCACGATGCTAGATGCTGTAAGGCACCGAAAACTCAAGACCTTGGGAGAAGCTTGTGGGCTTACACTGGGGGAGGGAAGGGAACAAAATTTGTGTATTTGTTTAATTTCGAAATAAGGTGTCCGAGAGATGCCATTCCTTTCTGTGTTTCAATTGTTGTGCCTTTGAGTTCAATTGCATTTTTGTCTTTGGGTTGAGATATGACATGTACTGTCCCAATATAAAACAGTCATTATTTGACCTTCGCCCTGTTTGTCTGGTCCTTTTCCATTGGATGGCGTAGACGCGTGGGACTTAACGGAGCTATGATTTTCATGCACTTGTGAGAACGGACACCAGGGCTGGACGTGACTTTCAAAGCTCGAGGTGGACAGAGTCCATGCATGAAGCAGGCCTCTCAGAACCAAAACTAACTTCCAGGACCAGCAAACTCAGCCTGAGGCAGCTGACGCCCCTCCCCTCTCCCCTCAGCTGCTGGGCACCTCTGCCTCGCCAACCTGTTCTCATTCACTGAGCC
Source organism: Uropsilus gracilis (assembly GCA_004024945.1). Classification (NCBI taxonomy): domain Eukaryota; kingdom Metazoa; phylum Chordata; class Mammalia; order Eulipotyphla; family Talpidae; genus Uropsilus; species Uropsilus gracilis. The sequence goes on along the minus strand of PVHY01009101.1, from coordinate 2,879 downwards.
ACCAGCACGACTGTTCCAAGCTGTACAGTCTTTCCGGTTGTTCTGTTTGGTTTGGTTTTTTGTTTTAAGCAAAATAGAAACTTTCTATTAGGATTGTTGGGGGGGGAGGGCGGGAAGCGAAGGGGCAAAGCTAAAAACCCCAGCCTTTAAGACTTTGACAACTGTACGTCAATCTAGATGTGTAGACATAGAGGCACATGCATATTTTTATGTGAGAATTTAGCTACAAAAACTAGAAATCGAAGCTATACTCTTACTGAGACCATTGCAATGCAAATGGGAAGATAAGACGATGTAGTCCGATTTAGTTTCACAGTGAGAATATAGGGATGCTTCTGTTACCATCCCAGAAACACTGCTTCGCTGGCTTAGTGGTGGGCCGAGCACCCAGGGTATGATGTTTGGGTTTTTGCTAACTGGAAATCTTGAGTCAGGTGCTGATGGCGACCGTCAGCAGTTTTCTGTAGCCGCAGAGCTTATCCCAATCAGTGATTCAAAGAGCATCCTGTTTTTGAGCAGGACCTAGTTTTGTCCCTGTCAACCCAAGACCAAAATTTCAGTGTCGATTCAGAATGGACTCAATAGGCCCTGATCCTGCAATCAGCCCCTTGAGTGGTCCTGGTTTTTGAAAACAGACATTTGCCTTTAATCTTTTCTCGAAAGAAACAAAGATGGTCCCCTGGGTTGCATAAAGCTGTCTCTTCTCCATCCCAAAGTGACCAAGAGCAAACCCTAAGGGAGATGGGGGTGCGAAGACTGATAGGTAGACGGATCCTCAGAACCACTGTCTAGCAATATCTTGGGGCTTTGTTCATGGATTGGGGGGGGTGTTTCCTTCTTGCCTCTCCCCCATCCTTTAAAGAGAAAACTTATTTTTGAAAAGTCTATCTATACACGCATTATTTAGGTTTTTCTATCGTACTGTATTGGCAAGAATACCATTTCCATTGTGCTTTAAGAGCATTTATTGCCCCAACACTCTAGCCTTCGCTTATTTCTCAGCTTTGTCCTTCCTTTACCTGCTTTGTGTGTTAAACACCAGGAGTCAAACATTCCAAGGCAATTTCCTGCACATTAATCTTTTTTTTTTTTACCGTCCGATTCCTGGATGTTGTATGTTTAGACTACTGGCTACTCCTGACTTAAAACTCCTTCCTGGGAGAAGCTGACCAAAAGGCCCTTTCAATGAGATGGTTTTTTGCATCACATCAGATCTCTACAGACGACGGGATATTTTCTTTTCAAAGATTCCTGGTTGGGGGGGGGGTGCAGTAAATCATTTATCATGATTTTTTTCACCAACCTTACATCGATGATTTTCTGATACAATATTCTTCTGAAAAAAAACAAAATATTTGCCTGGCGCCACTAGATTCAGCTACTGAATACCTGGAGAAAGTGAGTATCTGTCTCTTCTCACAAGCCTAGAATGAGACTTAGGCATCCAATTTAAGATTGATCCAGATTTTTAATTTTGACTACTTATTCTACCTGGGAGTGTAGGGCACCGAGGGGCCATTCTTCATTTTAGCTTTGACCTGAGACTCAAACTTGCCTTGACCCCCCATCCCTAGAATCGGGTGCTCTGGGGATAGTTAACCATTGAACTTTGGGGCATCTTCCCAACGGTAAACGCAGCCTCAACTGGGAGCAGCCGGTGAGAGAGTAGGAAATTCTTTCCAGATGTTTATTTCTTTATGTGAATACGCCAATGTAAATCCTGTGTCAAGACATAGAGAATGGTGCTTTTTGCTACATTGAGCACATGCATTTTTAGACCGACTCCATGTTTTAGAGACTCTTTGCTGTGTATATGTAAACGTCTATATTGTTCAACCGTTAACAAATAATAAATTATTTAATTATCAAAGAAACGTTGCTCTTCCTGATGTTTTGTGTCCAGTTTCACCCGCCGTGGTGGTGACCTACAGCCCTGGGTTCCTAACTCTTGCATTTCATGGCAAATTCACTGAAAGCTTTCCCCCTTTGGAGTCTCTGAGACGAACGTCGCCTGTGACTTCAGCCAAGTCCATCATTGATCGGAATTAGTAACTGCCAGCTGCTCCACTTACCCACTTCTCCTGCTCACGCACCGGCTCTTGGCCGGCTCTCTCGCCACCCCACGCGTGTCACATGCAGGCAGGGTGCCAGGGATGTGTCACCAGCGAGGCGTCACCAGTGAGACGTCACCATCTCCCAGCAGATCCTGGCCAGGTGGGACAGGCACGCGCACTCGGCCCTGAACGCAGGAGGCTTAGTTAAGGAATAAAGTCGTTCAAGAAAGTGTTACCTGGAATCACAGAGGCAGGAGCGTGCAAGCCGGGCCCTGGTGACAGCGGGTCTTAGCTGGAAACACTTCAGGGTAGGAGCCCAAGAAATCTTAGGGGCAAAAAGACAGCGTGACAGTGTGGTGGACAGCTACAGGTCTCACTTAGCAAGAAGAACCCGCGGCTGGACAAGACCCCACACACCACAGTTGACGAAGGGGCGACGAAGGCACCTGGAGCAGGATGCTAGTTCTTTGGCGTAGTAACTCCCTTAGCTAATCTACATCTAGCAACGGGGGCCTGAGCGCCTGCTCCGTGCCAGGCTCTGCCACTGAGCTCAAGAGTCTGCAGCCCACACCACAGCAGACCCCTGCCCTCACACAGCTGCCTCCCGCCTGACCTCCTGAAGCAGCATTCGTCCTAACTGGGGTTCGAGGCCCTGGAAAGCACTTGCCTAGAGAGAAGAGGTGTCCTTCTCCTTCAGAACCAGGGACCTCTTACTCTAACCACCTAAATTTTCTAAAGGTGTGTGGCGTTCCCTAGAAGTCAGTGCAAGTTAGCTGGGAAGGGAAGAGAGGAGGGAGGGAAGGGGAAGGAGAGTGGGAGGGGGGA
>PVHY01009100.1:0-52678 GCA_004024945.1 Uropsilus gracilis | reverse complement strand
TATCCTTTGACAACCTTTGCAGTCTGAAAGCTTTTTGCTTCCTTGTCCACTTAAATCAAAATTCCCTTGCTTGGAATTGACATTTTAGCATAATGTTAGCTCTTCTACTTACAAAACTTAATTTTCTCTTCTCTTTAGTGCAGGCTGTCAGTTTCCTTTGGGTTGATATCCTCACTGTCCTTGTGCACATTCCACTCTGTGCTCACTGACAACTTCATGCAGTGTTATAGATCCACTCTGATTCTGCAGAGGCCTTTTTTGAATGACTCCTGTATTGAATTACATAGACTTTTTTGTATAAAGCACAGTTGTTTTCCCTTTGTGATTAAGCACAGGGATGGAGTGTCATTATTTATGCTTCATCTTGTTGAACACTGTGGGTGAACTTAGGTAAAGTTATTATATATGTATAATATTTCCCTAACCATCTACTAAATAATAGAGAAATAGCCTCCCATGTGAATGATGAAATGATAAAAATAATCAAAATAAAAGGTAAATATAAATTTTTGTCCATAGAATATTTTTTTTCTCAGTAGACTATAATTTAGTAAAAAAAAAAAAAAAAAACAAGGAAAAATGCTTCTCAGAATAATATGAATGCTTCCTAATATTTCACACAGAAAATATTTTGTTAGAGAGCTTATGGGGAAGATTCTGTATCTATAATGAACACCATCTTCACCAACTTTTATATGTAAAGAAATAAATTTGAGTTTTAGTTACATTTTTGTATTCTTCTTGCCCACATATTACTGGGCTCATATACAGTATTCAATGTATTTAATGAATTTCTTACTAATATATATGTTCTCTTTAATTTACTAGTTTTTGATGATTACTAGATTGCTCAAAAACTTTACATTATTCTGAAAACTTTTTAAAAACACCTGCCTTTTAAATACTTTTCCTAAATTCAAGCTTTCTAAATTCATATCTCTTGTTACTGGACCACAGATTTCCGGTCACCTGGGATTGATGCTCCAGCTTATTGAAAAATAGATTAAAGAATATTAAAGTTGATAGGTATCTACTTCAACTGTACCAATTTGTATTACTGGGTATTGAGTAATACAGAAAGAGCAAAGGACTTCCAAAAAGTCAGTTATGAACTGAAAGTTTGGCCCTCCCCACCTCACAAATTTGTATGTTTAATCCTCACTGCCAGTGGGCTAGTATTTGGAGATGAAAGTCTCTAGGAAGTAGCAGGTTTAGATAAATTGGTTAGAGTGGGATCTCCTTCATGGGATTAATGCTCTTGAAAAGAAGAGACAAAAGTTCAACCTTGCTTTCCTCCCTGTGGAGATACAGGAAGAAAGCAGCTTTAACAGACTAAAAAGAGGGCCCTTACCAGAATTCAACCATGCTGACTCCTGAAATTGGACTTCCAATCTCCAGCAATGTGAGAAAATAACTGTCCATTGTTTGCATCACTCAGTCTGCAATACTTCATTAGAGCAGCCGAGCAGACCAGGCCAGCTACAGAATGGTCCCAACATTCAGGTGCTTTGGATGTCACCTTGACATTTTACTAAGACTGACTAGATGGAGTATGAAGTATGTATTCAGCCCAATATTACATCTTCCTTTTAGGGTTATGGTGAAAATAAAAGTCTACATAAATTTAAAGTTACTAGTAGAATGATTAGGAGTTCTTAGTACATACTAGCTACCCCATTAATGTCATGGTTGGTTGGGAACAAAATTAATACACTATTCTTAAAAAGCTTAAAAATATTATTAACTAAATAAACTCATAAAGATGATTTGTGTGCTTCATTTCAGTGTAAGATGCAGGTTGTGTTTTATGCAAAAAAGAGTTACTGTCATACTTTTATTTAACCAAAAATGATTGCTTTTAATAGTGAGAATAGATTATTAAATAGGGGAATTACCTTACAAATTCAAACAGTTGTTTTTCATAGTTTACACAGAAAAATGGTATTTTCACTTCCTTTTTACCTGTTTGTCTACATATTGGAGATCATTAAATATTGAAGCTATTTTACTGATCATTTGCTCAAATTGTGTTTACAATTCTAAGAAGTTATATGGGGGATATGTAGCGAATTGGGAACAAATAAAATTCTTTAAAAAATTATGTTTTCAGATTGATAACTATGTAAACTTGCATTTGACCAGGTTTATCTTCACTTTGGTTTATTTTCAATAATATACAGAGTTCTTCAAATAGTAATTCTAATAATTATTTATGTACATAGTGAAATTTCGGCACACATGTGGTCTAAGAGGGACAAATAGATTTATCAAATAATCTTAATACTCATCATATATTAGTTATGAATTCACACCACTCAAATCATTTGTTCATATTAAATACAGTACCTGCTGGCAGGGAAATCATTTGAACAAGGAAGCAGCATAGTGTAATGCTTAATTTGGGGCTTTTGAGTGAAGATTTCTACATGAGATAGGAAAAAAGTATTTGAATATAAAATGAACAAAGAAATGGAGTTAGATAACTGAAAAAAGGAGAAAAGTTCTGCTGGCAGTAAATAGTCTAATAGAGACAAGTGTATCTTGGTAAAACAGAAAGCTTAGAGTCTATTTGTAAGAAATAGGAGCTTCAGAGCAGATAAATGGTGGGTTGAGGCAGCAGGAAAAGCATTTTTCTTCTTTTTTCGGGGGGGGGGGGTGGTTAACAGCCTTCCTTTCTCACTAAGAAAAATTCTACTGATGGTGTGAGACAAGAGAAGTTTTACGCTTGGGGGGATGAAGGGAGGGTACAAATCTAGCATTTCATTAAATGCCCTGTTTAATAAAATATGTGACACTTCATTTTTAAAGGGAGGTTGTAGGGTAAGTATTGGTCAGGCTTTTTCCTCCATTAATCTCTATGATTAGCACCTGCAGTATTGCATCCTCCTTGGGCCCAGTAGGTAGGTGTGAGCATGTGTGGGTGGGCACACCTGAACCTGGGAAGAAAGGCTAAAAGGGCAGAGTCACCCCGGGGGTGAAAGAGCAACAAGAGGAAAGAGGTGAGTGTGGGAAAGGGAATGTGAAAACAACAGCAGAGAGAGGCAGGAGAGAGAGTGTGATGATTCATGGGAAGCTGGAGGATTCACCTGCCTCCTAGCCCCCAGCCCCACTTCCTCTCTTATGTACATACTAACCCACCTGGTCCTGTCCTGCCCTGCCCTGCCTAGCGTGTCTGTGTAACTGCTAAATCTCCCCACCCCCCAAAAAAAACAAAAAACAACAACAACAAAAAAAAAAAAACGACTCAAATTTGATAGGCTTACACTACAACTGACATCATGAATAGGATGTTTACACTACAGAGGTTTTTCAAAATATTATGGAATCCCATTAATAGGATGAATACAAATTTATGTGACTATTACCATTAAAGTACCATTGGAATATTAAACATGCTAGAATGCTAATTTAAGTTCTTTAAAGCATAGGTTGAAATGATCACATATTTTAGTTAATTGATCAATCAACAGAACCACTATTTCTTCTGTCTTATAAAGTGCATGCACCATTAGTTACTAAGATGCCTTCTTAAGGAATGCCAACTCCTCCAAGTACAGGATTCTATCTCTTTGTTGCCCCTATACATGTTTTGTATACTGTTTTTCTTATCAAGTGTTGCAGTAGAAACTTGTATCATTTCTGCACAGGAATAACTGAATCTTATTGAAGTTGATTTGTTCTTACTTATTGAGAGTCATTTATCAATTTTATAATTACATGGAAAGCTCAATACCAAAATTATGTTTAAATGAAGGCATCATTTTAGGGAATTAATTTTAAATACTTTACAGTAAAATAGTAAATGTGATTTCTAGGTAGGCTTGCAGTGCAAACTTTTTATATCTTTTGAAAAATATTATATGTGATAAATATTAACTATCAAAAAGAAAGGGATAAAATTAAACTTTACTTAGAAGATAACTCTAAAAAAAAGATGATTTTAACACTCAATACTTAAAAGCTTTATGAACAATTTCACAATCTGAAGTAGGTTTATCATTTGATTTTAGGCCAGAAAACATCCTTATCAGTCAAAATTAAGCCGAATCAGATCATAAGTTTAAGTTGCTGCATGTTTTAATCAATGCCAAGATTAAAAGATGTTCCTTCAATATAAATAGCAATACATTTGAAATAAAAATGTTATTTATTGATCACTCAATTCTTAACATTTGAGAAAACAATTTAAAACAATTTTTAAAATTCCTGAGCAGATTTGTTTAGCTATTAACTGAAGAAATTATCATTCAATATTTTCAGGACTCCCTTTAAATTATTTTATATTTAAATTTTTAAATTATTAATAGAAGTAAAATGAGGGCTTATTAACAATTTTATTTACAATTACACGGATTAGTAAAGAAAATAAAAATAGAATCACCCAACAAATTTTCTCTTATTGAAACATCCCGTAGAAACAGTATAATTTATACCAGAGTGAATTCCCAAAACAGCAGGATGAAATAGTATGTTTATAACTTTTGAGAAAGTTATAAATATCTCAGATCTCCTTTCCAGAGGGCTAGATTGCTTAAGAAAACTGACCTAGACAATTTTTGCAGGTTTCTTTGTGATTAGTTATAGTCATTTCCCATTGCTGCTGAAAGAAATGATCGCAGGGGAACCTCGCCTGCCCTGATCAGCAGGTGCTCACAGCTGATAGCGTGCCTAGGTTGGCAGCTGTACTCACCCAGCACCCATCTAGCACCCACCGGGCCCCTCTGCCGTCAAGCTGGCAGGTAAGAGGGATGCAGAGGCTGGCTGGGAGCCTCAGACCAGCCTTGGGTGTGCGACAACAGTGGGTCATAGAAACCCTTCATGGTAGCCACCATCACTCTGGTGGCTACCACCACCCCCACAGGCACTAGGCCCCTTCTGCTGATGGCCCAACAGTGGGCAGGGCCTAGGCACTGGCTTGAGAAGCTAAGCCAGTTTGGTGCGTGGGAACCACACCTGCTCACAGCTGCCAGAGTGCCCACCCAGCACCCACCCAGCACCCATCCAGCACATGCTGGGCCCCTCTGCCATCAAGCTGGTGGTTAAGAGGGACGCAGGAGCTGACCAGGAGCCCCAGACTGGACAGATGCGTTGACAAGACTGGACCCACCCAGGGTCCAGGAATAGCCCAGGGCAGGGTTTTGGGGGCGGTGAATGACATCTTTGCTGTTTCATTCTCACTCTACTTAGACCTCAGGAGGAATAATAATAGCACAAATATGGCACACAGTGACAAAGAATGGGTGAGGGACCAGATAAAGAACCTACCCATACGTGTGTGGGACACAGGACTAGGATCATTCAGAAAGACAGTGCATACTGGAATGGAGAAACAACCATGGTAACGACCTATCAGAACTGCACCGACAGCTTCACCAGAAGTGGATGAATCAAAACCTGATTATGGAACTTGCCACCCAAGGAAATATAGCGCCCTCCCCAAGTCTTGGGAGAGGAGGACCACAGAGTCAGAGAATTGACTTCACAACACATCTGCAAACTGATGGAGAGGAGATCACCTGTAAGGTCCATCAATGAATGCCTGCCCACATTGATAAACCTCTTCACTGACAATGGCTTGGGGAAAGGACCCCCTAAGCCAGAGGTCAGAGATATAGGGTGCAGAGGCAGCAGATTGGCAAGGAGATCAGACTAGAGAGGAAAACCAGCAGCAAGAAGACATTGATAAACCCCAGATGAGCATGGACTAGCTGTCCAATGTAAAGCTAAGACTATAAACCATCTCTGCCATTTCCCAGAAACACAGTCCTTCATCTCACAAATGAACACTGCCACAGGGAAAAAAGAGACCAATGAACTCAACATAAACCAACAAAGAACAATGAGAGAGGAGACTGAGTGAACAAGAGGTGTGGGGGGGGGGGAAGGCATCCCAGTAGCCATTTACCTATGCAAGAAATTAAAAGAAATAGATTTTAATAAATAGAAAAAAAAAGAAATTATCACAAACATGGTGCTTTAAAGTAATGGCAATTTATTCTATCATAGTCCTGGAGGCCAGAAATCTGAAATCAATTTCACTGGATCCAAATCAGTGCAGCAGCAGAGGAGCTTTCCCCTTAGGAGACTCAAGGGGAATCATTTTCATGACTCTTCTCATTTCTAGCTCCTGCCAATATTTCTTCCCTGTGGCCACATCACTTCTCTCTCTGCCACCATGGTCACACCACCTCTTTTTTCTGTGCCAAGTTTCTCTGTTCCCCCCTTATAGGACACAGGTCAAGCAGTGACTCTGGGTCATCTCCCCATCTCCCCATCCTCACCTTCATCACATCTTCAAGGTCTTTTTTTCCTTTTTCTTTTTGACATATAAGGTAACATACACAGGTTCTCAGAATTTGTAATGTAGGTACCCTAAGGGGGTCAATTTCAGCCTACTACAACCTCAGATCCAGGTATTTCATAGCAACAATTTCATTTTCCAAGATTTTCCTTTGGTGGCTTCCCAAAATGTTGAAATTATATCTTTGGTAACAGCAAGTTCTTGAGAAACCTTAATTTTTATATGAATTTGCTTACTTCTTCATTCCTTCAATAAGCAATTTTTACTCTGGGTATATAATAATTATTTTTAAAAAGACTTTTGAGTTGAATTTTTTAAGATAGGGTGACTGACTAAGCATACAAAATTGGATGGCAATATAAGGGTATAAATAAGAGAAATACTGAGAAAATGTGTAAGGAAACAATAAATGAGGATAAATTTGAGAACTGTGAATTTGGGAGAAGGAATTATCAATGTAGACTAAAAATGGGAGAAAAATGACCATATATATGAAATATGATGAGTTCTGGAGTGAAATTACATATGAAATTATATAAACAGGAATTTGTATAGTTAAAGGTAGAGAAAGGTTATGGCTAGTAAGTACCAGAAAAGGCAAGGATGTGACTTAAATAATGGATTAAAATTTTTTAAACATATGGTGATAATACATTTGACAGAGTTGAAAGTTTGTGTAGAGCGATAGAAATTAAAATGAAAAAAGGAGGAAGAGATCAGAATGTGTGGAACTTTGATTAGTAAAGATATTAATTTTATCTTTTAATAATTGTTTTAATTGTGTTTCTTGTTTTTCCAGTTGAGAATGAAATATTAGAAGGAATCATTAAATTCCTTATTTAATGGAATTTCATTATTAAATTTCATTTCATTATTAAATGAGGGTGGAGTGATGATAGGGGCAGGCTGAAGCTATGGGGAGTCTCTATTGAAAAGTAGTGTATCAATTCAAATACTAGGCAAACAAGCCCAGATTTGCAAAGGAGAATTACAAACAAAAGAAAAGAGAGAATAGATAAAATTTCAAGTAAGAAGAATCAACAGGGTTTAGTAGTTAGTTTGGAGAAATTTTCCTAAAATCTAACAAGAAAATATAGAAGATGGGTGAATAGAGAATTTGGAGGGAAACAAAAATTTGGGGTGAAAGGTATACTTGTAGGTAGAATAATTTTGAGTTGACACTTGACTATTCAAGCACAAATATCTATCAGTTGGTTTGAAACAATGGGTCTAAGTCCTGAAATCAGTATAATTTTAGAGTTTCTGTATGGATAAACTTGAGTGGATTAATTTCTTAAGAAAACAAATTGTGAAGAATAAGGAATAAATACACTATCATGTAAATAATAGATTCGCTGATTCCTACATGTATCCCAAATGCTTTGTTAATGCCATAAGAATCCCATGATAAAAAGGACCTCCTATCACACTTTAAAGGAAACTAAATCTTGAACTTGGGGATAAATAAGATACCTCATGAATCCTGAAAAAATGGTTCAATTTTAAATGCTTATCTTCTTTAGATGTTTTCCTCTTACTGATATCACTTAAAAAGCCTACTGCAGGCTAGGTTAGCAAAGTTCTGTTGGATGACTGATTGAGCTAACCAGTTCAACCTCAGTTTATTTTAGTCTTCCTGTTAGGAGCACAGGACAATCAGAGTCCAAGAAATTTCTCTCAGTCAAGCATTAATGAGATGTAAAGGATCATGAAATAATTCCCATTTTTATAGAAGTAGCAGTAATTCTGCTCTCTTCCAACTTGCATGTATCCACCTCACTTAAAAACATTTAATGAATGGTACATGTTCCTATTTTCCTTACAGGCTTTTTCATTTCACTTGTAGATTTACTTTGTGAAATCTCTGGTGGATTTTATTTCCATTGTACCAGCTACTAAAAGGGGAATTGTTTAGTGTGGAAATGGTTTCTAAGTAACTATAGTACTTATAAAAATGCAAACTTTAAAATGAATACATATCTCTTGAATGAATGTATTCATAACAATCTGTGAGTGTATTAGAATGCATCACTAAAATAAGTTATCTCTAAGGAGGATTTCTAATGAGAAGAAAAAAGTTGTTTACTCTCAAAATCTTTAAGACATCTGTCATAAGGTTACATTCTTCTTAAGTATAAATAATCACATTTTACAGTACCAGGAGACATTTGTATGAAAGTATAGATAAGATCTAGTGATATCTTCTTTATCTTTCCAGAATACAGAATTTTAATAAATGGCTAGCATAAGTTTCCCTAAAGACTTGCTAACTTGAAAAATGGCTCTGAATCATTGACTGCAATAAATTACATGGAATAATGGAATATTTTCATGTGCTTCCTTGCTCTCTCCAAATGAGTAGCTCTAGGGAGAAAGAGAAACATTATAAATGCATTTGTAAAAATGTGAGCATTTTCCTACCACTTTGTTTTTTTTTTTGTTGTTGTTGTTTTCTTTTTGTCTTTAGTAGAAGTGAATACATGTATAGGAACCCCCCATTTTTTTATTATAGATGTACTATATTAGAAAGAAAATACTCACCATTGTATTAAAATTTATTATACTCATATATGTTATAAAATGGAATGGTATATTTACAAGTATTACCCTTAATCTTATTTGTACCCAATGATAAGAAAAAATTATATAATAAACTATAGCTTATCCATTAAAATATGTCATATTTATTATTAGTTAATAGATAATAACGAAGAAACTAAATTATTTGGGTTTTAGACAATAAGTGCATTATCCTAAATTTGTGACTGGTAGTGAAGTTAGAGAACAGTCAGTGAACTGTGGAGATAAGAAAATGCACAGACATTTAGAAGATGGGAAATCATCAGACATGTCCGGAGCATACGAAACTATTGGAATACCAAGAGAAGCTAGTCTGGAAAGCCAGATGGGGATATATTTATGAGATTTGCATATCATAACTAATAAATCTGTACTTTACTCTTTGGGCAGTGAGGAACAGTAGTCATAGAGATAATGAGGCAGTAGTCATAGAGATAATGAGGCATTTTGACCACACAGGTAAAAGAATTATAAACTAAAAAAAACAAAAAAAAATCCTTCATTGTAAAGGGACCTAGAACTGTCTGATTTTGTCATATTTTCTTAGAAATGTCAGTTTATGCCCATCATACATCATAAGGGAAATTTCTATGCAGGGTTTCAATTTTGGATGATTGAATGACAGAATTGAAAATGAGCCCAGTTTGGAAATGAATGAGTTTAAGCTGCCTATAGAGATTCACAATAATTAATTCACAAGAGCACCAATTGCTCAGGAGAGAAGTTGGTGATGGAGATATAAATCTGAGTTTCTAACTCAGTAGGGAATGGAACTGGTTCCAGGAATGATGCAATCTGTTTATGAGTATTGAGAAGACCATAACCTCTAATAACACATTCTGTATCAGTAAATTGTTACACTCTCACTTGTAAAAATTTATACTTGAGATTCAGTCAAATGCTTATTTATTCTCATTTTTTAGGAAGTTTTAATGATCATTCTATTACTTGCTAATGAAAAGGGTTCATTTCAAAAATCAGTACAAGTGAACTGTCTGATTTTTGTCATTATTTTTTAAGGAATAAAGTTTTAATTACAAAGTCCTTTAAAAGAACTTTCAAGATGATCAAGATGATGCTATCTTGTTTGTACAGTATCTTGCTACAATACTTTCCACATATTCTTTAATCAGTTTACTATGTTAGTAATTATTAGATGCTGACTATATCCCATGCACTGTGCAAGGTGCCTGAATTAAAGTGGAGAGAAGATGCTGGATATTTCATTATTTAAGAAAAACAGATCAAGACTGCAAAGTAAGTTTCTTTTAGATGTTTCTAAGAACAAAAAAAAAAAAAAAAAAAAAAAAAAAAAAAAAAAAAAAAAAAAAAAAAAAAAAAAAAAAAAAAAAAAAAAAAAAAAAAAAAAAAAAAAAAAAAAAAAACTACCCATAAAAACTGCTGTGCAAGAAGAAACAGTTAAGGTATAATTGTCAATCAGTATAAAGTACCCTCTGAGATAATTGAGTAAAAAAGTGGAAAAGTTAAAAAATAATCTGAACATTTATTACAACTTTTGTGTAAAAGCAAGATAAAAATTTGAATATTTTTTAAGGTTGGGCTACTTTAAAAAATTCAAAGCTAAATAACCATAAAAATAGATTCTGCTTCCATGGTAACACAAAAGGATAGCAGTAAAAAGCAGGAAAAATAACTCTGAGAATAAAATTCCAACAAATGTTATTTTTAAAGGTAGTAAAAGGTTTAAAATGACCCAAATGGTATCTTTAATTTTGATTTTTTAATGAAGCAAAATTATAATTATCATGTTTTATGTGATAATTTGATTTTTTATACATCATATGCATTTATTAGAACAAAAAAGAGGTAGTTCGTTTTAAAGAGAATAACAATACTATTTTCACACTTTTTCTTATTTTGATACTAGCCACTGAATGAATAGTTTATTTTATACTTTAATAAGTAAAAAGGAAAACTAATTAGGAACACTACTGGAAAGAATAAAGAAATTAATCAGACAATAGATTAATATGTTTTGAACTTCTAGTATGTGCCAAGCTAGCGATAGTGTTTTAAACTTTTCATTAATCTTTAGAGAAAATTAAGGAAAATCTTTTATATAGAACATAGATACTATAATATAACATTAAAGTCCAAAAATTAGTAAGTAACTAACCATGTTAATTAATGAGGTCATAGTAATCCTTAAAAATGGTTTCTTTTATTCCTGACAGCTTAATTTTCTCCACTTTTAAAATTTAACTATGAAAGTAATTAATATATCAGAGAAATGGGAAGAGAAAAAGGTGAAATCTGCTGTAACTCAATCTTGTCTTCAAAGTTAATTTATATTTCATATGTATATTTCTAGTTATTTCTAATAGATTATATAGCACTTATAAAAATACAGACTATAGTTACCACGTAGGAAAAATGTTCATAAGCCAAATCTTTCATAGTACATTGAACTCTGAACTTTACCTTTTTTCACTGTTTCTGATAGTACATATAGACCTCTCTCAGTCATTATGGTGACTACAAGTCTTCTGTAGTACAGATACAAAATAATTTATTTGAACATGAATTGGTAAAAATTTAGTTGTTTCCACAGTGTTATAAATAAAAAGGACTTTTAACATTCTTGTGCATATACTTGTCAACATGAATAAGTATTCAATAGTTAAAAATGTAAGTTCTATTTTCTGTCTTGTTATTAAGTTGATATTTGAGGGACACAGAATAAATGCAGTTATGGCATCCTTTAACTTGTTTATTTGTTCACTCTCTTTAGGACTCCTATAATTGATTTCTTTATATACCTGTGCTTACTATGACAGCAGCAGAATTCTTTGGTGATCCTACTAAGTACAATAGTAAATCCATTGTTCTGTCCAAACATTCTCTCAGCTATTTACTTGTTTAGTATTAATTTGTTCCTGTCCATTTTCCAAGCACTATACCAGCTACTAGGAATGAACATATGAGTAAGATATAGTCACTGCCAAAATAAGGGTCACAATACAACAGGACAATTTATTTCTGGATATTTAAAAACTTCTAAATGAGTAGTGGTAATTTTAATTGTTATGGTCCAGGTATTAGGTATTGTGACAGACTATCCATTCTAATATTAACAATGACAACTTAGTCAATGTCAGGGAATAATTGTTATAGGTTATCATCCTCCCTCGTTTTCATCTGCATTAGAAGCAGAATGATTTCATGAATAATTTTTCCCTCTTTGAATACTGTAGGTCATCATGGTGCAGATGACCAATTGACTTATTTCAAAACTCATTGAAACATATTAAGGAAAACACTTCTATACAGTCACTCAATATCTATGGTAAATGAACTGTGAGGAGCAGCTATCTAGGAGTGTGCTGTAAAATTGAGTTTTTATGCGAGGAGTAACCAAGTAATACATTTCTGGCCAAGAGGATTTAGATGGAGTTGTGTTCAGCCTCTCAGAAGGCTTTTGCTTTTCCTAATAAAAGGACAGAAATGGCTTACTGGAGTTATTCCCTAATCCCATTCCTTCCTGCCTTGAATGTGAACAAGCTATCTGGAGTTTTAGCAGCCCTCTTGTGACCAGCTGATGGTTAAAATAACATTATGGATTGATGACAGAAAGAAAATAAGTTTCTGGTTTCTAAATGGCATCATTGAGGACCTTGCCCAATATCAATAGCTAACTAGCTTCAAATTTCTTGCTATGTTTAAAAGTGAAACCCTTATACATTTGATTCTCTGATAGTTTAGTTGTTTTTCCATTTCTGACTGAATTTATCAAGATTTCATTCACATTGGTAGTAAAGATATCTCATATTTATTGTGATCCAATAAATTCAACTATCCGGGAACATTCTATAACTGCTTTACCAATGTGTCTCTGCTCTCTTCTTCCCTAATGTTACCTTTCCATACTGTAATCTAGAAAGTTTACTTTAAATATATTATTTCAAATATATTCTTACTTGATTTAAAGTTTAGGAATGCCAATTAGGATTTTGATAAATATGGTTTGTTGTTGATGTTGTATTATATGAAGCTTCCTTAATGATTTCCATTGAAACATACAGGTCCTATATGAAGTATGGTATAAAATCCATAAAGACATTTATCTTCTTACTTTCTGTATATATTCTTGAAACATCAGCTGTATCACAAGTATAACAATAATATTGTGCTGGAGAGAATAACACTTCCTTATTTCACTGTAACATAATAGTTAAAGTACTCATCTGTGGATTTCTTGACTTTTGTGAACAACTAGTCTACAGAGGATCAGCTATCTCAAATTCTGCTTTGTTATCAACCTCACATATTTCAAATTCTATCTTTTTTTAGGCATGGAAGCAGGTAAGCTTTGCCCAAAGACTCAAAGCCAGAAAGTTTTCAGTTGGTTGATAGACACAATCTTCTCAAAATATCATTTTTACTTGTTCCAAAGCATATCTTCAGATTACCAAAACAAAATGTAACTGATGTGCTTATCTGTGTAATTTTAAAATTTATTGAACCTCAACAACCTATAGAATATTTGATACAAGTAAACATTTGCAAAAAGATAATCACCATTGGGGAAACATTGCAGTTATTGAGAGATTAATCATATCATTTAGCTAACAGAATAAAATGTAGTTGTCACTTGCAAATGCATGGGAAAATGAGTCTAAAATATTTAACAATTTCCAACTGTAGGTTTACTAAAGTTTTTGCTTTGTTTTAAATTAAAATTTGTAGTGCTTTTCTTAAGATACTTGGGATAATATGATAGTCAAATTGCTTCTTGATTCTAATGTTCATCAGTTTGCAAACCTAAGAAAATCTTTATTGTTATTAGCATGTGAGCAATGGTCTATCTTCATATTTTTCACAATATTTCCACTCAAAATCTATAAAGTTGATAAAAACAGAGAATTTACCTGATTTCCTCCCATACCATGACAGTTGAAAATACCCACTTTTTCATTTTCTTTGCGGCCCATGTTGTCTAAACATTGATTGGTTTCAACATTTCTTATCTAAAGGAAACACATGCACAAACATAAGTCAGAAAAGGATACATATGTCAGGAAAGCTTTCTGATATTTTAAAGGAACATATCTAAGGACAGTATATATATAATATATATTTCTTTCTTTATTATAATTATATTATTATTATTTATTTTATACATATTTAATATATCTATCTATATATTTTTTGAGACTAGGTCTCGCTATTTTTGCCCGTGGAACTGCAGGCTCACGTTGCCCAGTGTATCACAGACTCAAGCAATCCCCAGCCTCAGCTTCCCAGGTAGCTGGGATTACAGGCGTGCACCACCACATCCAGCTATATTTTTTTGGAACTAGATCTCTCGCTTCATAGGATGAAACTCACAGGCACAGGACAGCATTTTTAAAGAAACGACTCCAAGAACACATTTCTTTATATGCTTATTTTTACTTTTCTATGTAAGGTCTTATATATGTACACGTTTAATAACTCAAAATTGAAGAAAACTTGAACAGTGACACTGCCACTAGCTTCTAATGAAAGGGCGCTCTGTTTATAGTGCAGTATCAGAGAAGAAGGAAATAATTATACATTAAAAAATAAGAATTCTTCCCCAAATCCTTTTAAAATTGGTACTGTTTCCAATTTCTACCCATAGAGTCATCGTTTATTCTTGAATTCTTATAGTTCCAGATATAAAGAAATAGAAATAAATTGATTAAATATTCAAACTTCTGTCTTTTTGGATTGTTTCAGTACTAGATGTTCCATTCTATATATTAATAAAGGTAGATTATATTGTTTATTTATGTAACTTAAAACATTATATGTATTTTTTTTTATTCTCTATGCCAAACTAAATGGAAAATAGTTGACCCTAAAGAAAGCTATTACAATGTAGATGGTGACTTCTCATTGAAAATCCCTCAAAAGCAAGATTAATTGCCAACTACAAACCTAACATTCTTAATTTACACTCAAAGGCTGCATTAGTCCCATAATTAACATAGTTAATACATATTTGAGCCAAATGTAATTATGAAAGCCATCCATTAAGATGCTGAAATTTCTGAATCAAGCACAAATGAAAGCAAAAAAGAAAAGTCTAATACTAGTATCCTTCAGATTTTTTTCCTCTAACATGAGGCCCAAGTATCTATATTTACAACTCTGCTTCTGAAAGGTTTTATTTCTGACTCCCACTAGGACTTGCATATTTTACTACCCAATCATACATTACTTGCATGTATCTATTTCATTTTTTGTGCTTCAGAAAATTACACGTTTCACTGTATTGTCAAATGAAAACTAAAAACTTCTACAAAGGATGTATGAGGTATATAACTTTCAATTTTTGTTTGGTATTGAACACATGGTCAAGTAAATGTTCCCTGACTTGGGAAAGATGGCATAACTTGCATTAAGCTCCCAATCAGTAATTGAGATTAGTGGGGATTGGAATTAGATTTCCTGAGGTTTGAAAGGAAATAAGCAGTAAGGTCAAGTACTATTTAATGGGTTGTGAATTAGAGCAAGATTATAGAGACTTTTCAGGAAATTCAAGTTAGGAACCCATTAGGAAACATAATACACCTTGAAAGTTAGAGGAAGCAACCTGTCCAGTATTCTACTTCCAAAGCAAACCCAAGTTCAAATCCCACACTCCTGTCCTCCATCTGATTTAGGTTGGTTTCAGGAGGAGAATGAGTTTATTGGCCAAGACTACACTATAGATTTTTCAGGACCTATAGGTGGCTGGAATTGAGGAAGGCAATGTAACTAATGATGGAGTGAATTAGTGTGAGTATGATTCACAAAACATAAACTGAATTGCTTTTAAATCCCTACAGTAGATGTTATTTTTCACAATGACAGATTACAGAGTAACAATATTATTTGCTATTATTATTGATTCAGCATTCTTGTTTTGATTTCGTTTATTTTTTTTCCACAGAGTTGTACTTCCCATAGTGAGAGCTGGCTCAAGGGAAACAAGAACTGTACCAGGCTGTGGCAATCAGGGAACAGAAACTGTATCTGGTCATTGCTCCAACTACGGAGGCTGGCAACGAGGGAATGAGGGTTGTTCCCCCACAATCAAGGAACGAGGACACCAGAGCTGTCAAAGGGCAGGTTTATTAGTACTGGAACTGACTCAGCAGATTCATATCCATAGGCGTAGTATCTCTAATAGGCAGCTAGGGTTTATATACACTTTTCACATACCGGTGTTCAGGGTGGGCTGTCAGTGGTGGGAGTATATGGTCTGATGTGACAGAAGATAGAATGAGGAAGATATAAGAAAACTGGGCTGCATGCCAGTAAACTAAATCAGTACATCACAGGTTGTTTTTTTTAGACCCCTAGTATTTCTTAGGTCACTGTCCTTCAGCATACTTTACCATGCTTTGATCTCATCAACATACTTCAACAATAGTTTCCCTGTATCCATGAAAGGTATACAATGATGAAATAGTTTAATATTTAGAGGAGTAAATATCTCACATCTGAGTAATTCACCTTTAGATGAAAACTATAAAAGCTGACTTAAAGGATCTCTGCTAGGTGTCTGAATAGATACTGGTTAATAATTACAGGAGATACAAGTTGAGCCATTTGTCTTTACTGAACAACAGAAAATTCAAAGTATTATTCAGTCTAGAACATACTCTGACAGTCACGTTTCAACGGGACACCAGGAAGATTATATTATCCTAGTCTTTAGTAAATTTTCAAAGCAAATCTTCCTCCACTATGTAGGGAAGATGTTTAAAGTATTCAGCCACCTCTGACAGGAAATGTTTATGTAGAAGAGCATTTCTAACTTTGTATGTCTAAATTTGCTGTTCTAATGCTTTATTAAAAGTTGAAAAAAAATTTCTTTTTTTTTGAGACTAGGTCTTGCTATTTTTGCCGGTGGAACTGCAGGCTCACTCTGCCTGCGGTACCACAGACTCAAGCCATCCTCAGCCTCAGCTTCCCAGGTAGCTGGGATTACAGGCGCACACCACCACGCCCAGCTTTTTTTGGTGGACTAGGTCTCACTACATGCCCCCGGTGGGACTCAAACTGTGATCCCTGGCCCTGGCCATCATTTCCTAGGCTTGAAAAAAAAATTTTAATTTAAAAAAATTCCTGGCTCTGTTCATTTCTTTCATTTTTGCCTAGACCTTTCATTTTCTTGGGTTTTAACTTCATGAAAGTTTTTCATGAAAAGTTTAATCTAAAGAGTTTCCAAGACTCACAGTCACAGAATGTTCACCCAGATATTAGAAAGAAAATTTTTTACTAATTTGCAAATTGGGTAGTATATTACTACCTCACCTAGTTTCGGCTACTATTATCAAACTGGTATGAAACAGTTTTCATGAGCATCTACTGACAAGTTGGATGTTACCCTACTCCTGTTTTATTTCTATTCAACAGCTTATTGCTTCCCTTTCTCCTGAGAAAACTATAGTATCATATGGTCATGAAATTAACACCTCATATTTTAGGATTTTATTGCCATCATTATCCATCAATTTTTGGTTTTGACAAACTAGATTCTCACTTTATTTAAGCGGTGGTATTGACTTGTTTTGGGGGCATAAGGAAAAGAATTCTGATTCAGTTTTGACATGTTCTAACTTTTTCACAATATGGGTTTAATAAAATTTGATAATATGTGATATTACTTGCCCCTTAGGATGTAGTGGGTTTAATAAAATTTGATAATATGTGATATTACTTGCCCCTTAGGATGTAGCAATTGCTAAGAGGTTGCAATAGTTTAGGAAAGCCGTTAAAGGAGAGAACCACCAGCACCACAATTGAAAAAAAAATAGAAATTGTTTTGGTTTTGTATATGGCTTTCATTGCTCCCAGAACTTAAGTATAATAGCTA
The DNA here is from genome assembly GCA_004024945.1 of Uropsilus gracilis. Classification (NCBI taxonomy): domain Eukaryota; kingdom Metazoa; phylum Chordata; class Mammalia; order Eulipotyphla; family Talpidae; genus Uropsilus; species Uropsilus gracilis. Next base: position 34,946 of record PVHY01009100.1, on the reverse strand, counting down.
ATTTAAAATTTATAGTCAAGTGATTTTATTAATGAACACATTAATACACGAGAGGTTAATTAATTTGTTCAAATAAGGCACTGAAAGTTGTTAAAAAGAATTTGTAAATCACCCAATTCTGATATCATGACAGGCTGGTAGTATTTGTCAGAAAGGAACCCTGGAAGGAGCATAGGAATTTTTGAGTCCTACTTGGGCAGAGGTACAGGCAATGAAGGACCATTCAGACAGTGCATGTAACAAGACACATGGAAGCTGAGCTGTCTAAAATCAGACCTAGGGAAAGAGGTCAGGAAGATATGGAAAAAAGTGTATGCATATACAGAAGGCATATTGAACAACTGGGGTTGTTCTCATTATGAGAGAACATTATGAGTGAGTTCAACATTATAGAATTTACTATATTTTCTTCAAAGTAAGAAATGGTTACTAGTATATACTATTGGCACACAAAGAAGTTCAAACTATGCAATACATCTTTTGAGATTTAAGGAAGGATCAGGTTTAAGATTATCTTGTGGATTTTTTAAACAGTATATGTCTATAAATTTCTTAGGTCCCAAAGAATATTGTTTAATCAAAGAAGTGAATTTCAGGAAAGGCCCTGGTATTTTCACTGGAGCCATATTATCTGATAACACCAGTTGCTTGTTCTTGTTATTAATGAAGAAAAAAAAAAATCTTTGTAACCAAGCGCTAAAGAACTTTACTTATTAGAAATTCCTAAAAGAGTTTATTGTACCAATCTATATAGATCATACCAGTAGTTCTTAGATACAGAAAGTTATTTAGACACATTCTTTAAGCAATGGTATAGCCTGAATATATGACAAGACAATTTAATTACTGTCTACTTTGGGACTTCTTTCTTTATGTATACTAATTATTGCTTGAAATTTTTAGAGATTAGAGTAAGTGGTTTTATTTTTTTATTTCATTTCCTCAATCACCAAAACTTTTTCTAAACATTTTTACTCATCAACAGCATCACCCACAATTTTCTTACCACCATATACTGTCTGTTCATTAGTTTTCACTCCCTCTGCTGGCTTGCAACATCAAGCAGTAGGAATGTTTCTTCTAAAAAAATAGGCATATACTTTCCCTTACCCTTAAATCCTGGTGTTTCAATACTAATAGGTAATATCCATGCTAAAGATAAGAGACTAAAGCTAGCTTTAAAAAAAATTAATTACTCTAACATATGTTTATCCTTCAATTTTATCCTTATGTGACTCATTATCATGATTTTACATATGTCAACCTCCTATGGTTTTTCTTTACTTAGTAAAGAAGGAAATAGGCACATTTGCAGTGAATTGCACAGCTTAATGCATTTAAGCATATTTTTTCTTTACTAATTTGTGGATAAATTTGAAGGATGAGTATAAAATCTCTATATCACAAACCTGATTTTATATAGAAATGGATTTAGAATGTCTCAATTACTGATATAAATTCTTAATAGATATCTTAACTCTCACAAAAAAAGTTAGGAACATAGCAAAAAAAAATTTAGTCCCAAGGGTAACAAAAATAAACAACCAAAAGCCTGTGAGAATTCAATGAATGACAAATGGTCTTTTAGTCTGTTGCACTGATTTATGTCAATATATATTTAAGTATCAGAATTTACTTTAGTGATCAGCAGTGTGAAGTAAAAAAACATTTCTTCAGATAATAAAATTATTCATTTTGTTCACAAGTGGGTTACCCATATTAACATTTTTTAAGGTTAAAATGATTAACCTAGAATAACATAGCCTGTCTGTACATATGTGCATTCACTTACCATTGTATAAAAAATATCTACTTGGTCTCTCTACTTGGTCTATACAAAATTATCTACTCAGATAAGAATTATCTACTTGGTCTCTCTTGGTCTATCTACTTGGTCTCTAGGAATTATGGAATGAAAATACAAATAGGGAGGATAACCTGATCTATGTAAGTCATCTGAAAATGAAACTTTCCTTCTAGTTATCCTATTAAAGGGTCAAGAAGATCTATAAATACAGCTGATTACTAACAAAATTCTTGAAGCACTAAGTGTCTTAGACTCTATATTTAACTGACTTTACATTTAATCCTTGCAATCTAACAACTTCACAGATGTCTATTTTCAGTTATTTAAATTGTATCTTCAATAATATTTAAGGAACACAATATCCATGTTGTGAGGACCTTGACTAGGTGCTAAGGTTAAAGAATAAAAGTGGAAAAAGAAAAGGGGAGATTAATCCTGCTGTACAAAGCACAAAGACTAATGCTAAAAGAAAACACCTTCAAATGCAAACACCGAGATCCAAAGAGTTAACTCATTTGACCCCAGATATCCTCTTCTCTAAACTCTTGCCCTGAATTTCCTGTATTTTTTATAGCTCGCAATAACTTTTTTTCAAAAAGCCACTGGTCTAGGAAAGAATGCTATTTTTCAATCTTATACTTGAATTAGCCCTTATATTTACAAGACTAGAGCCTGGTATGCTAAATTCAAATAAGCTAAAGGGCTAGTTAAGAGAGAATTTAATGCTGCAAAGAGCTCCATTTCCTTATTCTATTATGATCTGCTTACTGAGTCTAAAAGGCACATGCTTCATTAAGCTACTTAAGGGCTTTAGTTCAAAGCAATTGAACAGCTTTTAATTTCCCATTGGAAATTGCATGTAATTCATGAGCTGGGTGAAGTAATATTTCAATTACCTGAGCAAAATGCAAACATAAAAAATTAAGATATATCAGCCTGTTATAACTACAGAAGATTATTTTGTGATAATAAACAATAATAGAAAAGCCAAATGCTGTATTTAGCTCTATCTTTCAATATATCTAGGAACGGTATGAAGAGAACTGGACAGGTAAATGTTTATATTCACTAATATACTACAATATTAAAAATGAATTTAAAACATTGAAATGTAGGGACGTTGCAAATTTCTATGTTCTAATGATTTCACTTGAAATTATGTGAGGAGTGAAAATATATTACAAAGAAATACTTTATTGTCTTGATAAAATAGCTTGGATACCTGCACTTTGATTTTCTAACTATTTGGAGAAAACATATCTGCATATACTAGAGGAAAAAATAAGTTTTGTACACTGTTTCCAATAATGGTTAATAACATGCAGTAAGAAAGACAAATATTTACTAAATAATTGATGGATGTCGATTCCAAACTAATTATCAAAATGTTCATTTTAAATTATGTACATGTACATGACTATGCAGAATTGAATTGGGAAATATGCTTGGTGAATTTATCCTTTTGTTTCCATGGAAATGAATACTGGATGGCATCTTGTTAAGGCTAGTTTAAAGTGGAAAACTACATTAGTATCCTATCAATTTCAAAATTTAATGTATCTAGTGGAATTTTCAATTTAATGGGTTTCAAAACAAGAGTTGATAGCATGCCCACACAACTCATGTAACATTTTATTTTTATTTAATTTCTTATTCATTTGATTCTCTCTTTCATCCCCACCCCCTTATTCTAATATAATAATCTAAGAGTAAAGGCCTTTCCATATTTGAATTGAAATCCTTCACATGTAATACAAATTCCAGCTGAAGTTCTTATTTAACAAAACACTGTGAATGACTACAATATAATAAGTTACTGTCTCCTAGTTGTAAGAAAAAGAGCTTTATATAACATACATGTATTTGGATTCTGATCCAATAGTAAGATAGCTATATAACCCAAGGCTCAATCACATTAACAGTTTACATGTAAGTTTACATGTAAGTTTACATATTTAATTGGTGATAATGATAGGGGTGCTATGGTGAAATTGGGGGGTCCTTGGCTCCAGCATGGTAATGCTGCATTAGGATGGCAACCATTTTGCCCTGGTGGGTAGAGACTTGGAGAAGGAAAGCCAAGATTTCTAGTGAGAAGAACAGAGAGAGGGATTTAAGGAGCACAGCTGGAAAGCAAGAGAGAGAATAACTGGAGAAGGGAGAGAGCAGAGGAACAGCAAGGAGGCCAGAGGCTTTGGAGCTACCACTGTCATGTGCAGCACCAACAGAGGGAAGAAAACCATATTGTGTGCTTCCATCCACAGCCTGGGCCAGCAAGGAGCCTTGGGAATCATGCTGGAGAAACTTGTGACTTATGTAAGCTGAAATGGAAACTTGGTGCTTGGAAATGTGCTTCAACTTAGATGCTGAAAAGCCTGGGATTTGTTTGGAGACCTGAAGAGAACTTGTAGTGCTGCTGTTTTCATCATGAGACATCTGAAGTGGTTGCTGCTGCTGTTTCCAGTGAGTTTTGATGGTTTCAGGATGCTTTAGAGTTGAAGCAAAAAGAATGTTGGAGCTGTGCATTTGGAGGAGGATCTTATTTTCCTCATTTGGCTTGAAGGTGGGACAGTCACCATCCTGTGGACACACATGATTGAAGGACCCATATGTAGTTTTTTGGACTAGCAACTGGACTATATGGTAAAATTGCCAAAGGGGTCCCTTGTACCCTAGTGACTCTTGTATGTTTTGTCATTTTCAGTGGATAAATCTTGTTCTTGCCTTTTTAAAGTGTGGTTTTGCTATTGCTCTTGTGGGTTGGGACGAACCTGATGAGTGACTGGATTTAAAAATCTAGCTGCTTCTATTTCATAATTTAGATAAGTACCCTGTTTTGTTGGTTCTGTTATTTCAATAAAAAAAAAACCCTCAAGTTATGGAGTTGTGATTTTTAAGTAATACAAATGTTATAAAGCATTCATATAATAGACATAGTAAGAAACCAATAAATGGTAGCTATAGTAACTATAACATCTGGTGCTGTTACTAATTCTTACAGGTACTGTGCTAGGTGCTCTATATCTTCAAAATCATTATAACCCCACATCATTAACTTCATGCTGCTGATAGGTATGAGAAGATACTTAGTGTCCAGTCAAGTCATAAACTGTGAGGCCAAGATAGTTAATCTTTACTTGCCTGACTTTAAAGTTTGGGATTTTCCTATACAATATGTTATCTCTTCTGTTTCAAAAACCCAGGAAGGCACAATCTCATTCTTTAAATTCTTTTCAAAGTATTTCTGTAAATTAAGGCTACCTGATTTATTTCAGAAGACAGATAATACAAAGTTGGTATGTTATTCAAAAGAAATTTGTCTGTTTTAGGGTCTATTTTTAATTTTTCATTAAGTCAGTTGATTAGGATTTCTTGATATACTCCAGGAAATATAAAACTGTGTTTCTCTCAGAGATGCAAACAACCATGTTCTGTTTCAGTGTTCCTAGTCTTTCTCAGGAGGCAGGCTGATAGCACCAAGGAATTTCTAGTCTTTTTGACTTTTGTTTATCTTGACATGGCAGCTCTGTCAATGAACTACTAGCAGGGAAAACCACTACAAGAAGAGGAAAAAATAATCTCTTCTATGGACAAAGTCAGGTTCATGATTGCTCAACAAACTCTACAGAAAAAATATATTTTTATATAATATTGGAGCACTTTAGTAGATCTAGATGATAATAACTGCAAATAACTACTATTTAAATCTAGATTATAAGAACTACTACGCTATAGTCACATTTTTAAAGTAGCTTCATATAGTTTAAGCATTGAATATAGTTCTCTGTGGACATTGTGCTACTAGGGAAATATTACATATTTGAAAACAAGAGGACAACTCTTCCCAATAAAGAGCAAAAACTGAAAAACAAATCTTGAGTATGGTACTAAGTGACCCACTTAGAAAGTGATGAATTTATTATTTTTGCACATGAATTGTTTTTCATTTCATTATACAGATTAAGGTAAAATATACTTACACAGAAATTCTGTACAGAGATAATTATAGGGTCAATGTGGAAATAGAGATTTGGCAAGTAAGGCACAGGTATAGGGCAGAGCAAAGACTCCATCAAAACCAATACTGTGAAGGTGATACTTTTCTTGACTGTTTAACAATTCAGTCTATAGTCAGCCATAAGTAAGGCATGCTTATGAATGAAAGTTACAAAACAAATAAAGTGATGGATAGATTTACAGATTTTTTTTTTGCAAATGAATCAAAAAAGTATCAATATTCACATCCTCTACCATTGTGACTTACAAAATAAATTGAATAATTACTTTCCAAATGTATTATATTATTGATGCAATAGTTTAATTCTAAAAAAACTTTTACTTATTTTTGATCCCCAAACTTAATCTCTTTTAAATGAGAAAGTAACAATACTTTCTCATTTAGTTCATAAGTGGAAATGCATCTCACTTGGAGCAATAGAACATATATTATGTGTACATATTTCTATAATTTTGACGAAAAACTGTGAGTTTTTTTTCTTAACAACTGTATATTTATATAGATTCTATATATTTTGGAAGAATGGTGCAGATCAAAGCTTGTCAGCCCACAAAGTCAAAAGAATTTTAGAAATGCTGCCAACATAATACTTGTAGTTTCCATTCTTCTCCTGAATATACTAGAAATCTTCCAGAAGCTAAATAGCATGTGTAATTCCAAAACACAGAATATCAAGGCAGATTTTAAAATCCAGCTATCTTTTATTAAGTCAGATATTAATGCAATTTGAAAAACACAAATGATACTAATTTTTTACAGTTTTCATTTTATTTTTGAGTTTCTTTTAAAAATGTGTTACTTCTATTAATATGTAATGAATTATAAACCATCTTAATGAATTAATAAATAGGTTCTCAAGTTCTCAGTTTTAGTTTCAATATAGTAGTTATTAATAGCTATAGCCCACATGAACAAAAGTTCTTTGCAATTAACAATAAATTTAAAGACTACAATACTAATATGACAGAATGTTACAGAACTATTAGAAAAAAAAAAGAAAATGTTATTTATTCAGTCTAAAACTGTCCCCTTACTTTTAGAATTCCCTATGTAAAAACCATTACGGTCCTAGTAAAATATGAAATGTCATTTAAAATAGATTTATTTTGAAAAACCTTAAAGCATTTTATTCAAAGCCTGAAAAATAATGGGTTCTTTAGAAATTGCTCCATTTGCAAAATATATTTATAATTCAACCAAAATAAATAATGCATACCTCACCAAGTGAGTAATAACGCCTTGGGATCTGGGAGTCCGGGTAGATGTTTTCTAGGTACCAAGAAAAGGGCTTACAGTTCAGATTTTCTCTTAGTGTTTTTCTGACTGACACATCTCCATAATCCACTTTGACAACACCTGGAATTTTCAGAGAAACAAACATATCAGTTTGTGCTATTTTTGTTTTAGCACTGCTTCACTCTGTTTACTTTGCTATCAGTTTTTTCTCTATAATTATAGCCCTATCAAATTCAATTGCATATGTAACAGCTACTCTACTGATTGTCTTGCTATCATCTAATTAGTACATTAAACAGATAAAAAAACAATTCTTCCAAGGGTTATGACTTTTCAAATGCAAATATTTATCATGAAGCACTTGTTCTTCTTAAATTGAATAACTAATCAACTCAGTAAAAATTCATATTAATTTAGAATATCATAATAAAAACTTAACTGAACTGTTCGATAATGGTTTGGTTCTCTTTAATAAAAATTTCAAAAGGGCCAATATTTTTTGCTATTGCTAATATTCTCCCTGCACTATCATTTATTCATCATTTGTAAATTTCAAGGTAAATTTGTACAGATACAGTCCTTACAATGAATGGCATTATGTGTTCTGATTCTCTCTTCATCTTCTTGAACTTTTATTTTACCTAGGTTACCAGCAACTTGGTCAATTCTTTATTGATTTGCGTACTGTTTTATCCCACGAGTTAATGTAAGCTACTTCAAACTCTTGAATAGTGAGCTAGTAAATAACCATAAAGAAGCTAACATAAGCTACAGGTATATTTTCATGTTTATATTAAAACTGTTTAATTTTACATAAAACAGTAGCATAATATATAATATTAAATGAGTGTTTTCATTAGCAATCATAAAAAGATGTTTTGTTGTCAGAAAGTTAAAAAAATAATAGTGACTCTAATTTTACAAAGAAAGATACACGTTGACATGATTGCTCATAATTATCATAAAGAAAAAACATCAAATTTGACTGAAGTCACTATGAGATTATAGGAAGATTATATCGATTATAATTATTAAATAGATTGGAAAAGCTTTCAATGCTTAACTTGGTTAAGATCATTAAGCAAGCAATCAAATTTTACATATTAAAAAAAGCTCAAAAATAAGATGCTCATGCAAATCAAGTCAAAAAACTAATGAAACATATCTAAAACAAGGAACAACTGTTTAGATAATCCAAATGTCTCCATCTAATTCCATAATTTGGATCACTTTATTCAAGTGACAACATTCTTGAACCCTATTATCTACAGTTGTCCTTAGTTCCACACCTTCTCTTTCAAATTTTTGTTTTTCCAAACTTTATTGCCTTACTGTTTTTAGAAAGCAATCAGATAATGCTTAAGCAACAAATCAATTCCTTCCAAAAGAAAGCATTGATTTTCTAGTGGGTGTTTGGACAGAAAGCAGCAAAGTCTTTGGGCTCTTTTTTAAATAATTTTAAAATTTACTTTTGTTTGGTTGTCTATATATTAGTGAAACCATTTGGTTTCTGATTTTTCTTTTTGATTCATTTCTGCTAATATGATTTCTTCTAGGTGTGGCTCTTGAAACAGATAAATATTTGCTTTCAAAATAATTTTATCCAGAATTTCCTATCTGGAGTTCAACCTTCAGAAAAAAAAAATAGGCTTCTACTTTATGAAGCAGTTCACTAAAAGAATTTTCATTTATGTTAAATGATGCAGTAATTGAAATAAAACCATTTAATCATCTTCAAAATCGTAAAAGCAGATGCCTTTACATGCACATAGAAGGGAAGACCTCCTCTAAAGGCACAATGCACCATTACTAGTCTGGTACCATTTTAGGGGAGAAATTTAATTGAGATGGTTCATTTCCTCCCCCTTTCATAATAAGATTTGGTATCCCTAACTCCACAGTTCTTTTCATTGAAGGGTTGTTCTGAGTAGTGTTCTGACTGCATATTTTGTTTTTTGACAAAGAAATATCAGGAGCAATTTCCTTTGTGGACTAAGAAGAAAGGGAATCTGTGTTTTTCCCAGGACCAGGTTTACTTTTATCTTGCAAACATTACTAACTTAATAGTTAAGAAACACTCTATATTCTATCCAGTTTATGAATTTAAAATTTATAACTACATCTAAAAACATTTTTGTAATAGTACAAGCATTAGTCCACCAAACTATGGTATGGTATGTTATGGTTAGTCCCAGAACTACAGAGATAGCAGTACTTTAGCGACTTAAACAGCATTATGAACATTTTGTATATATTTTCCAATTATATCTCTATCGTATTCAAATGTATTCTTGGTTTGGCTTGCTTAAGGATAAAAATATTGAGATTTTGAAGGCTTAAATATCTTGCTTAAGATTATTTAGAAAATAAAAGGAGGATTAGAAATGACTCACATAACAAAGCTCTTACCAACTCTATTCCTCTATTCGAATGGGATCCAAAAGCTGCAGCAACACTTAAAAACCTATAGAGAGATAGCTTTCCCTGAGTAGTGGTACAAAATGTGTATTCTATCATTCTTAGAAGAATTGGATCCGCTTGGGGAAAACTTTCCTTCCCCTGAGAGATCATGATCCAAGACCCTAAACAAACCTGAATTTACTGAAATAAATGATCAGTAAATGCTGTAATCTACAGTTATCTTACTGATTCCAGTGTGCAATTGACCAAAATAAATGCCACACTAGTTGTGTCCTATTCAAAACTAATTTTGCAGATACTAGATATTACTGTTTCTTCAATGCTAAGACATATTTTAATATGCTATGTCTGAAATAGTGATGCATTTCATAATAATAGACATTTTACAATTGCTGTTGGGGAGACTACATTGCAGTTTTCACTACTTGAGCATGAACAATCTTGTTTTTTTTCTTCCCCCTTTGTTGATTAACTAGCCAATTGTAGTTTCAGTAATTAATATCATGCATTTAAATAAAAGGGCATTTATATATATTACAATTATTGTCTGAGAAATGTTCCTTTGTTACTTCTGATACATTAAAGAAAGCTGTCAGATAAAAATCTACCTGATGATTTTAGGAAATTGAAAGGCAATTTCAGTGACAATAATGTTTTAACAAATTCTAGATTATCAATCATGTTGATGATTTCATCCACTGACAGCGGATGAAAAATATAAATGCACTGCTAAATATGCAGTGAAAAGTGATTGGCGAGCTAGATGTGAAAAAAGTACATGAACAATATTCTTTCTTTTAAAAAATAAATCCCAGGCACATACAAGAATGACATCATCAAAAAAGTTGTACATGGATTAGTTCATTATTACAAGCTTCTTTAAAAAAGACAAATAATTCTAAATAAAAGGTAATCTTACAGTTTAGTTTAGTTGGAATCTTATTTCAAGTTAAATATAACTAAATGATGATCTTTAAAATGCTGGCAGCTTAATGATGAAATAAGTTATTTAAACATTTATTATCTCATCATGTTTAAATAGAAAAAAATTGAAATAAGTGACTTCATCAGGACTTAGAATTTTTACAGTGCTAAAGTACATTTTGGGTATCCAGAGAAAGTAATATTTTCCAAACTTACTTGTCTCTTTGCAAAATTTGGGACAGCAATGACCCATTGAAAACATTGAGAAACACAGTTTCATGGTATTTTTTATATCTAAGTAAACATAAGGAATGACTTCTATATCACTTAAAGACTTTTGTTTATATCAAAGTAGGTGATATGACCCAGAATTATTTGTCCTTTTTCAAAATATCAAAACAATAAAAATTTTGAATATATGTAAATATGATTAGAGGAGATTAAGAATACACCAGTTCACTTAGACACTAGTTCTTACTACCTGGTTGGAATCTTGCTCTCCCATATTATGTACTGTGATATTGGTTAACTTGTATAAACTCACCAATTTTTCCACTGTTAAATGGACATAATAAAGCAAATTTCGTAGAGTGTCGTGAGATTATTAAATGAGTTAATGTAAAAGAAGCAGAAAATGATACACAGAAGTGTTCACTAAACCTCTTAGGTTTTTGTATTGATGTGGATGTGAACCTCACGGGCACCTCATCTCATGATAGAAGAAAAGGCTAGTCATTTTCTGAATTTGAACCCTTTTCTGTTACATATAAGATGAATGGAGTGGGAAATCAGCAGCTTGACTTTGGCCCAGGTGCCCTTTCAATGAGAAGCGCTCCATACATCACTTTTAGGACTCCCCAGAATTGTACTCCTATAGGTATTATTTAAGGTTTCAAGTGAAACATTTCTCAAAACCCAAAGTACTAATAAATGAAGCTGAAGCTCCACACATTTCTGCACTTGCCGTTTCCCTGTCCACATTTGTGCACTGCAGTGATTTTGACACATATGCCACATAAGTAAAGCATAGATTCTGTAATCATGATCTTTCAATTAAGAAGATGTGCTATTAAGAACAGCAGGAATTCAGATTAAAATGAAAACTTCTAACAGAAGACATTGATTTCTGATTTGAGTGCGAAGTTGTAAAAAATTATTCTCAGCCTCATCGTTAAACAACTTCCCCATTCTGCCCTGAACTACTATAAATGAGTGAGCTAGAAAAGGCAATAGGAGCACCATTCATCACCCTGGGGAAACCATGCACTGTTACTGTGAAACAACCAATGGAAAAACTTTCCATAAGCATGAGTTTGATATATGATTTGGGGAACAGTAAGGAACGTATTGCTTCCAGGTTTCCCAAGTAGTATTTATTATCTTCTAGTACTAGTCATGTCAAAGACTTGATACTAAAAACACAGCAAAGTTTATTTACTGCATACCTCACAATCAATCCACAACCAGACTTAACACCACTTGGTATGAGAACTTCCCAGCACTTATTAAAATAAAGGCATTATTTAATCATGATAAAAACAAACAAACCTAGTTTGTCAGTTTTACTATTATGATGACAAAATATTCTGCTACATTACCATCTAATACTCTATTGTAAGCAGAATTCTAATGTATCTATCTTCTTTTTTTTAACAATTTGGCATTTTTCTCCAAATGTCATTGGTATAAGACTATTTTTCCATTTAATTCAACAAACCCTGTGAGTCCATAAAGGCAACTGGACACCTGGAGTAGAAGGCTGTCTGCCAACATCTTGAAAGGAAATAGCATGTGTTTGATGTCATTTCTTGTTTTCTAATGAGTATTTGATCCCTTAAGGGTACAGAAAGTATTTTGAATCATACTGTAGTTAATATATTCAAATGTGCAAACTGAAGAATATCAAGTATTTTTTAATAACTAGTGATTCTGCAAATGTTAATTTAGGCTTCTTATATATCTCCTAGCCCCTGACTTTTCCAGGTGCAAAACACATTAAATTTAAAAAACATCTGTCTAAAGATGAAGTTGGTAATTACTAAAATCCTGGGGAAAAAATTGAATGCAGTAAAAGTTTACTCTTTAACAATTATATAAAGTCACAAAATTGTGACAAAATTACAACTTTGCATTCAAGCTGACCTTTCCAGATGAAAACCCTTTAAGGCTCAGGGATTTGATTAGACCTGTGTGAAGCTGCACAGCTGATAGGTAAGTGAGCTTGTTGCATTAGAACCTGTGCCTCTAGCGTGCTATTCAGTGTCCTTAATTGTTCCTTCATTTGTGTTCATTGTTTCTTTTTTCATGTGTGTTATATGTTATGTTAGGTGGTAGAGAAAATGTTGAAAATATGATACAGTTCCTGTATGGAAATGAAATTTACCAAATATGAAATTGTAAATATATTTGAGAGGTTTCTGGGGTATAGAATCATAGAAAATAAATTCACAGGTATTTAAGGAGGGGCAGGTCAGAGAAAATTTCTTGGTAAAAATGATCATTGAGCAAAAATGGTAATCAAAGGTGGATGAGATGAGATGGAGAATAACTGAGTATTATAAGAAATTCCTTCTGATTTTATTTTTAGGGAACATATTGATTTTCAAAAGCTTGCTTTTTTTTGTCCATTATCAAGGATTACTCACTTCTTTTTTGTGTGAATTTTTATGGCAAACAGGGTTAGCTATATCTAATCATCCCTAGTCCTTGACAGTCATACCTTTGTGCAGTTACTTTTCTTTGAAAGTGAGTATAATCTGTGATCTGTTTCTCATGAAAGTATGAGGAAGTGAGGGGATGTTACACCTAGGCTGTTACACAAGATTGCAATTTTAATCTTGCTAGTGATTATCTGTTGCATCTCATTGCCTTTGGTGAGTTAGGTGGTACTTTTGTTAGCTGCCCTATGAAAAGGAACATGCAGGAAAACATTGGTCAATAGTTAGCAAGGAATAAAATTCTCAGTTTGTCAATCTGCAAGGAACTAAATATATTAACAAATCATGTGAATATAACAACAGATCCTTCTCCAGTCTGGTCTTAAGATGGCACAGCAGTTTTGCCTGGCCATTGCCTGAAGCCATATGAGATACCCTGAAGCAGAATATTTTGCTGTTTAGGCTGTGCCTGGCATTCTGACCCATGGGAATTGTGAGAAGATAAATACATATGATTTTAAGTCATTGAATTTGTGATAATTTTAAACATCAATAGGTATTATATTGTTCATTTTTGATATATGAGAGTCTTCTTTTTGGTATTGATAGTAGTAAGCTCTTTATCTTATTTAAAAGGTTTTATTTTTAACTGAACATCTAGAAATAATACATAATCAATAATACATATGAATATGTAAAGATTTGTACTTTTAGCAGCTAACTTAATTGCTATATAGAGATTGATGTATAATTTTGCATACTCGAATCTTAACATAATGTTATAATGCTACTTCAAAAAAATTTTTTTAATAATGATTAAAGATATTTGCCATATTTTCATGAAACATCATGTTAGAGTCTAACAAACTAACTGAAAACTAGAAAAATGGAGACTTAGGTGATTAACTTTAAGTATTTCATATATAAATGCTCTGAGTATAAATTCTAGGCCCATGTTTTCTACCCATATGACCTCAGATAAGCTATTTTTTCATTGTGGAAAATGGAATAGAAATACCATATCAATTTCATTGAATGAGCATGAGCATGAAGAAATATATGAAATTATACATATGGAGTGCTGCTTCACAGAGCTAAACATCAAAAGTACTTAAGAATATTCATGTTGTATTGTTACCATACAGTATAATTATAGATTCCTGCTTCACAATAAACCAACATTATTTCAATATTTACAGAACATAGACATTAAATTTAATTCACATTCAGTAATTATTAGCATACATCAGTATGCTTTTGCATAGTTTCTACTAGATAATTAACTTTAAAAAGTTAATTTTAAAAAAGATAAACTCATGCCATTTGCAACATCATGTATGGAATGGAAAAAGATGCTTAGCAAAAGTCAGAAGGAGAAAGAAAAATACTGGATGGTGTCACTTATATTTGTAATATAGAGAAACCAGACAAAGGGTCAGATAAAGCCAAAATCAAAAACTGGTCCTTGAAAGTAGACTGGAGAACTGGGACACTCAGGGGGGTGGGGAAGATGAGTGATGAGCACAATGGACTATGGAAACAGTACCAGTAAGGGGGAGGGTATCCTATTCTGATAAAATATAAACAATAATGTAAGGTCAACATCATCAGCATCACCTCAATTTTATATATATATATATATATATATATATATATATAAAATGTGAGATATATATATATACATATATACCTATATATACATACATATATACATATATCTCACATTTTCAATTTATTTTTAAACATTCAGTATACAAATTAGTCTTCTAAGGAATGGAATGAATAGTGGGCTAATTTTAGACAAGTATAACAAATCAAAATTGAATTACTTTAAAATCCTTTACACTTGAAGCAATATTTTAATATTCATTCATAGCTGTAAAACCAAGGTTTCTGCCTGTAATGATGGCCAGGAGTAAGATGAACAAAATGTTAAGAATATTTAATCAAACCTCACAGCACATCAAATTTTAAATATTGGGAGAAGATTGTTTTTATGCAAGTCAGTGATGACAAAACAGTGCTGATTGGTGGCTAATATAAGGATAACTCTTTGGATTTGCAATGTCTGCTTTCTAACACATAATGTTGCAAAACAAGAAATTCTTCCTTTCAGCCAGGTTTCTGAGGGAACCCGCCCAGCCTTCCCCTATCCAGGTGAGATGCTGGAAGTCACTGGTGCCAAAACCAGGCCTCTGGGAGGGGCCCTTCCTTGTGTTCCTGCTGATGCAGACCTGGAGAGCCCTCCCCTTCAGCCAGGTTTCTGAGGGGACCCACCCGACCTTCCCCTCCCTGGTGAGATGCCAGAAGTCACTGGCACTGGCGCAGTAAATTAGCAAACTGAACTACAGATCTACTTGCAATCTGGAAAACACTACTATCAGCATGCTGACCAACACCAGAGCCATGGTTTCTCAATATGTAGAACAAGTCAGGAAGCAAAGCACAATAAGAAGAAAAATGTAGACATGCAAGCAAGCATGAAAGAAAGGACAATCTCCAGAAAACACCAAGGAAGACATTAAAGAAATGATGTGTATCTCAAACAAAGATTCCAACATCAGCATGCTAAATGCACTCTAACAGATAAGAGAAGAATCAGAAAAAAAGGGCAACAGTATGATAGAAGCATTTAATGCACTAAAGGAAGAAGTAGAAAAATATAAAAAAGAAAACACCAATATGTATAACCTAATCAACAAATTGAAGAATGAAAATGAATCCCTAAAAATGAAATTGAAGGAGATCCAGGATTTTAGGGTTGCAATAGATGAATGCAAAAATGCAGGGGAGCCGGGCACAGTGACTCGTGCTTGTAAGCTTCAGTCTATGAAGTGGCTGGGGCTAAGGATTGCTGTTTGAGTCCCACCTGGGGCCTGTAGCGAGACCTAGTTCCAAAAAAATAAGTTGGGTGTGGTGGCGTGCACCTGTAATCCCAGCTACCTGGGAAGCTGAGGCTGGGGATTGCTTGAGTCTGTAGTACCTGGCAATGAGAGCCTGCAGTTCCACGGGCGAAAATAGTGAGACCTAGTCTCAAACAAACAAACAAACAAACAAAAAAACCCAAAAAAAGAAAAAATGCAGGGGAATGGCATGGAAGCAAATAAGATGAAATAAAAGAATGAATCAGCACACTTGAAGATAAAAAAATAAAGGATGAAGAAAGACAAAGAGAGAGAAAAACAAAGTAAGAAGACTGAAGAAAAGCTCAGAGACATGTCAGATTCCTTAAAGAAAAGAAACATAAGAGTAATAGGAATCCCAGAAGGAGAGGAGTCATGGGAGCTGAAAGACTTTTCAATATAATAATAGAGTTGAACTTCCCAAATCTGAAGAAAGAAATGAAAATAGACATACAGGAAGCCAAAAGGACACCAAACTACTTTAGTGAAAGAAAAGCCACAGTGAGACACATCATTGTAAAACTCCCCAGAACCTAAGATAAGGAAAAAAATGAGAATAGCTAGAGAAAAGAAACATAACCTACAAAGGAAAATCCATTAGACTGACCTCAGATTTTTCTGAAGAGACACTCCAGGCAAGGAGAGAATGGAACCACATCTACAAAAAACTCCAAGAAAAAAAGCCCCAGCCAAGAATACTCTACACTGCAAAGCTATCCTTCTTCTATGAAGGAGAAATTAGAACCTTCTCCGACAAGCAAAGTCTCCAGAAATTTGCTACCACTAAACCCCCACTCCAAGAAATTTTGCAGGAGGCCTCAAGATAAAAACCATAAGAAGAGCAAATAAAACAAACAAACAAAGAAACCAAATCAAAACCCCAAAATTACCACCAGGAAACCGTTAGAATCTCAAACATCAATAATCACCCTAAATGTCAATGGTCTAAACTCAGCAATTAAAAAACAAAGAGTCGCAGACTGGATCAGTAAACAGAACCCAACATTCTGCTGCCTCCAAGAAACACATCTAATCTCTAAGGATAAGCATAGCCTGAAGGTGCAGGGCTGGAAAACTACACTACCAGCAAATGGCCCCTACAAGAAAGCAGGGGTAGTGGTTTTTATATCAGACAGAGCAGACTTCAAATTAAGAAAAGTGACAAAAGATAAAGACGTCCACTACCTAATTGTGAAAGGGTCAACCCACCAAAAAGACTTAATAATCAACATATACACACCTAAGGAGGGAGCACCAAAATTCATAAAATAACTAGTAGTAGAACTGAAATCAAATATTGTTGAGAATACATATGTAGTAGTAGATTTTAACACGCCACTCTCAACAAAAGACAGATCAGCAAAACAGCAACTACACAAAGACACAAAAGCTTTAAAGGAAGATCTTGAGCAAAATGACCTAATAAATAGATACAGGACACTGTACCCTCAAGGGAAAGAATACACTTTCTTTTCAAATGCATATGGTTCATTCTCTAAAATTGACCATATATTAGGCCACAAGACAAACCTGAACAAATACACTAAGATTAAAATAATACCAACCTTTTTTTCCGATCATAAAGGCCTCAAATTAGAATTCAACAATGAAACAAAAATAAGGAGAATAAACACTACATGGAGACTGAACAACAGGCTTTTGGAAGATCACAGGGTAAAAGAGGAAATCAAAGAAGAAATTAAAACCTACATGGAGGCAGACGACATAATGTTTCAAAATGTGTGGGATGCAACAAAAAGTATTAAGAGGAAAGTTCATAAGAATACAGGCCCAAATAAAAAGAACTGAAACAGACCAAAGAAATACTCTAATCTCCCAACTTGAAGACCTAGAAAAAAAGCAACAAAAAAAATCCAAAACCCGGTAAGAAGACAAAAAAATAACAAAAAATAAAAGCAGAGATTAATGAAATAGAAACCAAAAAGATCATTGAGAAGATAAACAAAACCAAAAGCTGATTGTTTGAATAAATAAATAAAATTGATAAACCTCTTGAAAGGCTTACAAAGAAAAGAGAGAAAACTCAAACAGGATCATAAACGAAAAGGGAGATACTACAACAGAGCCAGCAGAAATCCAAAAGATAGGAGGCAGCCACCTGAGGGCTGCCTGCACGCCCAGGTCCCTAGTTGCTCGAGCTCCCTTGCCAGCAGGGAGCAAAGGGGGTCAAGGTTCCTGGTTTAGCCCTCTGAGCCGGGTGAGCCCTGGAGGGGGGATGGGGTGGATGTTATGGTGGTCCACCCACCAGCGGGTGGCTGCTGCTCAGGGCAGCCATCTGCAGGCCGGATCGGTGAAGCCATGTTGCTCTCTGTTTCTAGCCCAAGGGGAGCATGGAAGGGTGCAAGCTCAGCCATCCGGGTCCACTCCCATGCAGGGAGGTACCACGGGAAAGCAGGGGCGGGGAGCCCCTTCCATTTTGCTCTCACTCCAACTAAATTCAGAGGATCAAGAACATGCGCAACACAAAACCCATCATAGAACGGGTGAGGGATCATGAAAAAAATCCAGCCCACAAGCCTGAGATGGACACAGCAGGTGGAAAACCGAGTGAACCAGTGCATGCGAGACAAGAGGGACAACTGTAGAGACACGATTTCACGATTCGCATTTATGCGCTCACTGGGCCGGGAAGACCTGGGACCTCATTTCAGATATGCCTTGCAGGAGAGCAACACTCTGTCGCCACACTAGGGGAGAGGAGAGGATGACCAAAGATGGGGTAATCGACCCCACACCAAAACTGCTAACTGAGGCAGTGGAGATGATCTACAAAGACCGTTCACAGACACCTATATTCACAGAGAAACTTCTTCACCGACACTGGCTGGGGGTGAGACCCCCTAAATTTGACACCAGAGCTATAAGGTAAAACAGCAAAGCAGTGGAGATGGGAATGGAGAAGACAGGCTGCAGCAAGAAAACATGGACAGACCACAAATGAAGACAGACTGGCCTCCCAATGCAAACTTAAGACTGAAAACCTACCAGCAAGGCTCACCTGATTCCAACAACACAGCCCCTCACCTAGTGAAAGGACACTGCCAAAGGAAAGAGACTAATGGACCTAGCACAGCTAGTAAACAACAGAGTGGGGTTTGAGAGAATGGAAGGGGCACCAGAGGGAAGAAGGAGGGGGAGGTATCAAGAAAAAAAAAAACACAAAACACAGAGGCTGTGATCTAAAGAACAAAATAAGTAATATTAAAAAAAAAGAAAGAAATTGTTATAACCAGTCTGCTCTTTGGGTTGTTTAATTTAGACAAAATAAAATACGATTTGTATGCATGTGCAAACTCTCTTAAATTAGGTACCTATATCCGAGAGGTTGAATGATGGTTTTTAAGACAATTTCTAGAGTTCAGGATTTCCCTATTAGAAGATAATTCAGGAAGTCATTATCTCTAACATAAAATATTAGTTACACACTTCCTCCAAGTCTCAAGAGCAGGGACAAAGCTTCAGATCTTAGTTCATTCACAAGATTGTCAAAAAAGGGGGTTAAGTAGCATTTGTGATAAATAGAAATTGAGCAAGTGTAGTAGTGCCACTCCTGCTTAAATCCATCTGAACATTTTGAGTGGAGATTCAGTTCAAGTGTAGTGTGTAGGGATGGGATTTCCTTGCAGAGATAGGCATTCCCTGTGCTAGTTCCCCAAACAGAAAACTAGAGGCAAAATGATCCATGGGTCTAACACTTATGTAGTCTAGTCTGAAGGATGGGGATCATATAAAATTATAAAGAGATAAGTCAGAAAAACTCATCAGGAGTAACAAATTCAAGCCATTCTTCTGAAGTCGTTTGAGTTTTAAAAGGGTCACTGCCCCAAAGGGAGTTGTGTCCTAGTATCCCTGACCTTAGTTCCATCAGTAGGTCACAAAGGCAGTGCTATTAAATCACTGACATTTTTTGTGAAGCCTTTCTGGACTTTTCCTATAGTGACACAGACACACCAACAAGCCCCCATTCATTTCCTATTCATGTCTTTAAGTATAATCATATTTAATTATGTATCACATTCATTACCTATCTTTACATCACAGAGTAAGTGCCATGAAGATATGGATTTTTTTCTCTGTTTGTGTACTTCCATTCCCTAAGATTTAGAAGAATGCCTGGCACATATTGAAATCATCAAAAAGTGTTTATTAAATGAATGATTAAATAAATGAGCTATTACTTCTTGGACTCTTCTATGTGTTTATTTTTGTTTCTTTTATAAAATCTCTTTCAAATAATTTAAGCTTCATGCATAGACTAAAGTCATTCTTTAACAGAGTGCTGCTTCTTGTTGCTAGACTTGTATGGTATAAAACTGATGATACTACTAAAGCAAGTGCAATGAAAAAGTCAATTTTTCTTCTCTCGGTTTCTCAAGAAATTAGGAGTTTTGATGCAAATATAAAATTAAAAACTGTCCTACTGTCAATCAGTATATTTTCATATTTATATGAAAAGAGCTGGTAGAAGAGACCCATGTTTTTGTTTGGCTCCAGTTGTGGGAGCTGGGCCACCCATTTCCCTGATGCTCTGCCCTCCCACACCTCCCTCATCCAACTCAGGGATGAGTGGAGGGGGAGGGCACCTGCCTCATCTCCAACCTGCAGGTGGCGCCAGGGTCCAGAAACCCCTTAAATGGGACCTGGAAACAGGGTACCCTACCCACATGCTTGTTATCTGCAGCTCAGATTGGCCAAGGCATTGGATAGGGGCCTCAGCCCCTATCCAGGGGGTTGCGGATGCATCTCAGGCAATCTGGGCACCATCCCCAGTGTGGGGGCTGGGTTGGGCTCTAAGCCCTGCCCACCAGCAGGCAGCCTCATGAGCTATCTGCCTGCTGGGGGTCCCAGTCTGCCGGAGTTCCTTTGCCCAGGGAGCTAAGGCAGCAATGACTCCTGGGTTGGCCCCTTGTGCCTGGAGAGCCCGGAAGGGGGTCTAGGTGGGGTTTTAGCCCCATCCACCAGTAGATGGTTGCATGGGGCAGCCATCTGCAGCCTGGATGAGCTGAAGCATGATTCCTCCAGCCCCCAGCCCAAGGGGCCCTGGGGATGCATGCCTGGCCATCAAAGCTGGCCCCCTTGCAGGGAGGAAACTGCAAGGGGGCTGGGTGGGGCCCAAATTCCTGGCCAACAGCAAGCAGCCTCAAGGGCTGTCTGCCCACCTATGGCCCTGGGATGCCAGAGCTAGTTTCCCAGTGAGTACCAAGGGTGGCAAGAACTCCTGGGTAAGCCCCTTGTCCCTAGGGAGCCTGGGAACGGGGCCTGGGAGGGGGGCTTGGGTGGGGTTTTAAGCCCATCCGCTAGCAATTGTTTGTACAGGGCAGCCATCTGCAGTCCAGATCAGCTGAGACATGTTTCCCCCAGCCCCTAGCCCAAGGAGGGTGGGGGACCGATGCCCTGGGAGGAACCAGAGTGGGGGCAGGGCAGGTCCAGAGTCATGCTCACCAGCAGACAGCCTCATAGGCTGTCTGCCCACCTGGGGTTCTGGGCTGTGGAGCTCTTTTCCCAGTAGGGAATAAGGGTGGCAATGACCCTTGGGTAAGCACCTGGCACCTGGAGAGCCCGGGGGGGGGGGGCCTGGGTGGGGTTTTAGTCCCATCCATCAGTGGATGGCTGCATGGGACGGCCATCTGCAGCCTGGATCAGCCTGAGCATATTCTCCCCAGACCCTAGCCCAAGGGGGGTTGGGGACACTGTCCATGCCCTGCTTCCATACAGGGAGGTATGGAAGTATGGTGGGGTAGGGGCAGGGGAGGGGATGCCCCTTCCACTTCACTCTCACCCCAGTTAATCATCTGGAGGAGGAAGAACACAAATAATGCAAACATCATCATAGAACGACCAGGTAAAATCCAGCCAACAAGTCTGAGTTGGAAACAGGAGATGGAATATCAAGAGAACCAATACATGCGAGACCGGAGAAACAACTATAGAAAAAGGATGTCATGAAGTGCACCTATGCACTCACCAGTTCTAAAAGAGCCAAGTCCTCATTTTGGAGATGCCTTCTGGGAGAACAAGGCACCCTTCTCGACCCCATGGGAAAGGCGAGGAAGACCAAAGAGTGGGGGCATAAGCCCCACAGCATAGCTGCAAACTGTGGCAGAGGATATGACCTACAATGGCTATCACAAATTCCTGAATCCATGGAGAGACTTCTTCACAGACAGTGGTTGGGGGTGAGACTCCCTAAAGCCAGAAAAATAGGCAATACAGAAGAACAACAGAGAAAGGAGTGGAGATGACAGTTGGCAATGAGAAAACATGGACAGGCCACACATAAATATAGACTGGCTGCCTAACGCAAGGTTAACACTGAAAACCTACCAGCATGGTCCACCTGGTCCCAAGAACACAGTCCCTCACCCAATGAAAGGACACTGCCACAGGGAAGAAAGAGACTAATGGACTTAACTCAGACTGATAAACAACAGAGGGGTTAGAGTAAATGGAGGGGCATCAGGAGGAAGGGGAGGTAGATATACTAAAAACCATTTACCGAAGTTGTGATTTAAAGAAAAAAAATAATTAATTAAAAAAAAAGATCTGGTAGCCAAAATATGACAGAAATCAGACAAATAAAAAAGAGGGAACCAAGGACTAAATTAGGTTGTTGCTAAAGAGCTATGTCAGCATTTATGACTTAAAATTGGTGGTATATAATACTGAGTTAAGACAAAAATGTAATTATACCAATAAAAATAATATCAAGTTAATATATATTTAAATGTGATCTATTTACACTACCAAATATTCTCAACAAATCATTTCACTTTCGTCAAATCCTATTTTAGGAAATTCTTCAGATGCTATTATAAGGTTATATCTCAACTGGATGTATCTAACATTCTAGTGTATTCTAGGTTCAGTGACTTAGAGTATTTGAAATGAGTCTGTAAGAGCCCTAACAGAATTCTGCATTAGCAAGTTTATCAATTTCCAGGTGTAAATTATACATTCATTAATTTATAATGGGAGGAATAATTAGTCTTGGAGAACTCACCTGGGATCTTTACATATTTGTTGCAGCTTAGGAAACAATTTTTTGCTTTGTTTCTTCTTTATTCCCGTAAGGTTATAGGACTGAGAACCCCTAGAGATCACACTGTCCTCAAATCTATGAGTTTGAAATAAAAGATATTGTTGTGCTAAGTTTTGTCTTATTTGCCAGACAATGCCTATGGTTAAAAGTGGAAAACATTAACTTGCTATTTCTAGCTCATTTTAATTTGATAGAAGGGATATTTAGTATGGTTTTGACATAATTAGGATTACAAAAGCAATAGTTCTATAAAACACAGCAACATAGAAGTTAGGTTGCATGTATATATGGTTTTACTACTGAATTTGTTCTAACTAAAAGCATTAAATTCTTCATTAAAAAATCCAACTCCACTGGTTTAAGGAAGGGGGGAGGTGCTTTAATTCTTTATACTAACTCTGAACGATTACAGGAAAAACATATTTCCTAATTATCTATCTATCCATCTATCTATCTATCTATCTATCTATCTATCTATCTATCTATCTATCTATCTATCTATCTGTCTATCTACCTACCTATCTACCATCAACCTATCTATCTATCTATCTATCTATCTATCTATCTATCTATCTATCTATCTATCTATCTATCATCTATCTATCCATCTATCATCTTCCTTGTATTTACCTATGCACATACACACATATGTATATATGTATATACCTTCTAGTATAGTTTTTAGTAGTTTTGCCCCTCAAAGGACCCTTAATATTGAACTGTATAATATCTTGCTATGTATAACATGTAAGCAAGTAGCTATTTAAGTGACTTCGTATAAACAAATCATTTTAATGTTCTAAAGTTATTTTATTATGGATTTTGTTATTAACTGTAATTTTTTTTGTTATATAACTGTTCCGTATCACTTTTTCCAAGTGGAAAGACAAATTATATATTCCTTTTGACATAATGTGGGGTTTATTTTTCGTAAACTGTGAATCTGTTCATTAATGACTAGAGTCTTTAAATAAAATGCAATTTAAAAGAATTATGAAATCTAAGTGTATGCACCTGGTTATGTATTGCTGATATGAAAAGAAAGTCTAATATGTGCTATTGTACTTTTTATTACTAAAAGAATCCAGTAGATGGAAGTCTTTCCCTTTTAAAACTCAAACTGCTTCAAAAGTATGTGATTGAATTTGTTATTCCCAATGAAAGTGAAACTGGAAATAGCTGGAAAAGAAAACACTTGCTTTCTTAGGAGCATAGCAGAGAGACCACAGTTTACCTGCTTTGTCTGTGGTTTGAAAATTACATTATAAATGTCAAGTTATTTTGACCTCCATGAGGTGAATGAGAAAATAAATAAATGGATTGATCTGACACCAAGATCCTGACAGTTGCACTGTTTTGTCGTCTTCCTGCATTAGTGTCCACACTCACTCTTGTCCTTTCTCAATGGTGAATTCCTTAGGCTAATGGTTACATTGAATTCCTTGCATTAGACTTCTTTGGGAGCAAGGTTCTGGTAAACAGAGAAGCACTTTCTATACAGGCTGTCCTGGTAAGAGCAAAGAAAAACCTGAAGGGTTTCTCCTGAAGAGGGAGGCTCCAGTGTTTGACTCTGCTTCTCCTTTGCCTTGCACAGGTGTCTCTACCTCGTCATAGGCAGGTCACCTTAACAATGGGGTTAATGGTTAAAGCAAAAAAGAAAAACAAATCTTAGCTAAACTTTATTTCCTGAAACTTAGTTTATGCAGATACAGTTATCAACTAATGATAGGATGAACTCTGAGGCTGACTGGACAAGGAGTCACAGAAAAGGAAGAGGCTACCAACAGATGTATCAAGAGAAATTCAAAACTCCAGTTACTGGGAGAATAGTGTCTCATACTTCATGTATGAAGTGCCCTATCACTGACCAATGGATTTCAGCCAGTTCACATTCCTAAGCCCCAACCCATTTTTTAGCCAATAAAATTTAACTCCTCTGTTCTCAGTCTTGGCTCCCCAAACCTATATGACCTAGTTTCTTTTCTTAATCAGAGAGGCAGATTTGATTTTTTTCTAGTGTCTTTGCTTATTGACTGGCAGTAAACCACTCTCTGCTTTCAACACTGATGTTTTAGTGATTTTGATCTTAACTGGGAGTCTGGGACATGAACCTAATTTGCAGAGGTTGTTATTAACCTCTGGCTTCTTATCAGAGTCCCAAGTTTTATCTTTGAGAACATTAACTATCTTTATACTTGACTGTCCAAGGAATGAATGGCTGCATTCAAAACAACTGATCAGATTGCATCATTAAGATGAATCAAATCATTATTAGTCTATTAAATTGATTACTTAGTTCTCTATCTCTTTGAAAGAATCAAAATGTTTAGTTTGGGGCATTTTAATGTGAAGTGTAAGCTGGGCATTTTTTCAGTTTAAATCTCAGTGCAGAACAACACTTTGGCAGGAAAACTACTTTTCTTTACATCTAAAAGGGCCATTTGAAAGGTGCTTTTCTGTGCATACAAATCAAACTAATGACACAGTTATGTAGAGAGCAACCTCCCCTAGTGTATCTAGGGTACTGGAAATCAACACTACCTACTTTTCCCTGAATTAAATCACAATTAGATTATGGTTTCCATACCCCCTTGCCAATACAGATTTTTAAAGTTTAAACTTATGCTTTAGTTTAAAGTCTTCTCTCTGGTGATGACTTCAAAGATCTCTAGCTGCTCATCAGTTTTCTTCATACTAAGCAAGAGTCCTTAGCTCACATTTCATTGTAAATTCATTTAACCATCTCCCATATGCTTTTAAGGGGAATGGGGAGCAGTATTCTTAATTAAGATATAAAAAACAACTGCTACAACAACTTCTCTTAAAACATGTAAGTATTCTCTTTTCACCAGGCAGCAATCTGGATAAAAGGTTTGTCTGATGGTTTTTGAATACTGAAAATTCAGTATGTAACTAAATAATTTCCAGCAATACAGTTAAATAATATTTCAATTTGCAAATTCCAATCACAGCCAAAGTCTCTATACAGCATAAGAGTCAACATCCTGTTATAATGGATGAACTAACTAAGTTTACAACTCTGAAGGAGGTTCTCAAACAGATTTTGAGGAGTTAGAGCATGTTAAAACACAGCTACAGTCTTAAAATTTCAGAGAAAAAAATGAAGTATATGTATGTATGAAGTATAAAATTTTCCTCAAACAAACAAAACAAAGTAGAAACCTACAAAACCTGATATTTTTTTTTTTATTATTCCCATGCCATTTAAAAATCCTTGAAGTTCCTTAAAATAGTCCTCCCATGGTGCTTATGAACTACAATTACGAGGTCCAGGTGAGATTTACAACTAAAATGGAAAAGCACTTACTGTAATCATTCTTTGTTTTGTGCCTTTGACTTATCTATTTTATAAGCCAAAGCAATTTTCTAAATATTAAGTTTCTAAAATTTAAACATGAGATGCATATTTATTTTAAAAGCAGGCAAATTTTTATTCACGATTCTGGAGGAAAAAGAGTCCAGTGATTGGGGGGTGAGAAGGGGGAGGGTTCAGAGTTCTTTGTGCTTTCCCTTGATATCCCTGTGATCTTTAATAAGAACTGTATCTTACTAAAATTTGCTTTCCTTTTCATTATATTATGTGGGACTAGATGCTCTTTAAATTACCTTCCAGCTTCTGTATGAGAAATAGATGAATAGAATCAAGAAAGATAGGCATAGAAAAATGACTGTGTCATTCAGATTTGTCTCAATTAAAAATTGCCAGTATATATATATATATATATATATATATATATATATATATATAAAATAACTCCAATTTTGATGTCATACCTGTATTTAGTTTGATTATTAAAACAGCTAATTTTAATGCTTTTCCCCCTTTTTCATTAGTGTGTTTCTTCATATATTATGCCAGATGTCTTAGTTTCAGCATCAGCATCTGGTAATAAATTATAAGTGCTGAAGCTTTATTATAAACTAAGGAATTCTTTGTGTGCATTATTCATTTTTCATAATGTTTCCATGACTCTAATTGACTTTGGCATTAAAATATTTAGTAAAATGTTTTTAGCTTTTAAAGCCAAAATTCAATTTTAGCTTATCTTAGTTCCTAGAATTGTGTTATTTTCTTTAAAAAAATACATATTTAATAAAACTAGTTTTAGACCTGTACTAATTGTCATTGAAGTACCAATTTCACTTTTAACTTCTTTCAGCATATATTGGAAGAGAAAAAAATTAAATGACATTTTTAGTATTTTCATGATGAGCTTACCTATAAGATTCATAATTTTTTTTCTTAAACAGAGCTGTATATACTTTGGAAGTTCTGAGCATATAGAAAATGAAGGAAAATGCAGCATTAATAACATACAATTATACTACCCAAAAAATAAGCAAAAGTAACGTTTTATCACTTTTCAATATCTCTTATATATTTTTCACCTAGCTGAAAATATGTTTCTTTGCAATTTTATTTTTTTATATAAAACCTGTTTTTCCTAAGCAATTTCCTAATGATTTACAAATATTTTAAGGGCTGCTTGCTAATCTATTGTATGTACCAATATTTTGTGCCTCAGTCTCTTGTCAGAACTTATCCCTATACAGTATTACAAATGACACTGTGATAAATGCACTTGTGGATAAATATTTGCATGAATTTTATAATAACCTGTAAACGTCTTTTTAACAGGGCTCTAACAACCAAAAATCTGTTTTCTATAGCCTCTAGTTAGAAAAATTTGCAACCACACAAGTAATTAAACAAACAGAATAGTGAATTCTATACTATCAGATTTTTATACCTTTATGATTATTAACATGAGCAAATTCTATTCTTTAGAAATAGACAAGCTTCAAGTTATTATGACAATACAACTCACATTTTGGAGGGTAAATGAGTTTTCAGGGTTTTTACCCTTCCACCATTAGATCAGCACCTATGGTATTGCACCCTCCCATGACTGTACATACCTGTCCCAATGTGTGTGGCCATATGTAAGTGGGCTTACCTGGGCCTACGATGAAAGGGTGGTGTCACACATACAGGACGAGGTGAGGAGAAAGGAGACCAAAAACGGAGAGCATGAGAAGGCAAAAGGAAAGGGGAGAAAGGCCAGAGAAAGAGCATGAAGATTCCTGGGGGGTTGGAAGGGTTGCCTGCCTCCCAGTTCTACAGTCGGGCCCTGCCTGCTTGCCATAAAATTGGCCCAGTCTCCCTGCCAGTATGCCAGTGTACATGGTTTCCTGAGAGAGCATTAAAACCCAAATAGTCCACCAAGGGCTCCAATAGTTTTCTTTTATTGTTAGAACCATTAAAGTACCTACCTGCACTGGGATGTTATAACGTTGCAGGACAACTTTATAATCTTGAGTTTTGAGTAAAACCATATATTTTGTATAAATTAAGATACTTTCTTATAAACTAAAAAAACCTTATTTGTTATTTATGAAGCCATTAAGCTTTAAAATCTTCAATAGCTATCTGAATATATACTAAATGATACCAAATGTAACAATCTATACTCTTCTATCATGATGAAAGTATTACTTCCTTTCTAATATATTATGATCTTAATAAACTGATTTTCATTTTGCTTAGATATTTATGTATGTCAGGACTATGCTTTTGTATTTTCTCTTAAACTTTAGAAAACTCTGTATTGAAGAGTTCACTCCTATTTAACACTATAGAATCAGTGTTTCCCTAATTGTCTTGCCCAGTATCTTGAGAATAATAGCTTCAAGACACTAGTACTTCAATGCAAAATTAAGAGTTAATGAAAGTGCTAACATGTACAAAGACTGTCTTTTTTAATAATTAAAAAATTTTAAAGATTTTAAAAATTAAGGGGATTTTTTTAAAAACTGTTTTTGAATGAATCCTTTCCTATAGAATTGAAACATCAAGAAAGGGAACATGGTGGAGGAGGGGTGAGAGCATATAGAGAAGGAAGCACAATGGACTATGGTGGTGGAATATGAGTTTATTTGGTGGCAAGTATGCTATGGTCACAATATTTGATAGGGTGTAGGGTAACTGAGTTGGTCAGGTTTTTTCCTCCTCTAGCCTCTATGACCAACACCTGTGGTATTGTGCCTGTACCATGACTATATATACCTGGCCCTATGGCTGTGAAAATTTGTGAATAGGCATACCTGGGTCTGGGAGGAAAGAATAAAAAGGCGGCATCATTCCAAAGTGAGAGAGCACAATGGAGAGAGCATGAGGAAGAAGAGAGGTGAGCAAGGCAAAGAGAGAATATAAAGAAAATGCTAGGTAGAGAAAGAGGGAAGAGAAAGAGTGTGAAAATTTCTGGGGATTTGGGGACCTGCCTCTCTCCCAGCCCTAGCCCTGTCTGTCCTGTTCTGTCTGGGGTGTCTTTGTAACTGCTAGAAACAACGAAGAACCTACCCATATTGGCTATCCTATGTGCTACAGCTGATGTCACAAACAGGATGATTGTACTATGTGGAAGCATTTTAATGGTAACACAAATAAAAATAACGATTGGTCATTACAAGAAAAAGAGGGATACAGGAATCTGCTCACTACTACAAAGAGGTTATGTGAGCCCAATGGGAAGATGGCATTCTACAAGTCAAAGAAGAGTCCTCAGAATGAAATTATTTTGCTTCCAAGTTTGTCTTGGTCTACTCAGCCTCCATAACTGGTGTTTAATAAGTCATTCAGTTACAGTGTTTATGTTGTCTGAGATGACAAAAAGACCTTTCTTTTTGTCAGGCATATAAAGCTTATCTATGTCTTATGATTTTGCTCTGTGTTCTAGACCTTATAAAGGCTGCACCTATTTATTGGCACCTATTTAGGTGCTCCCTTCACAGAGAGACGTGCAAGAATTACCCAACCTGAAGCAGGCATCCCTCCCCAGTTGCTCTTACCCTATCTTCCTTGCACCACTTGTCTGTCTTTGAAATTGTCCTGTTTATTTTCTACCTGTAAGTTATTAATCTCTTCCACTAAACTTGAACCTAAGAGAACTAGAACTAAATCTGTTCTGTTCACTGTGCTATCTTCAGCATTTACAACAGTGACTAGCACATAATAGCAGCTTAAAAGATGCCGGAGGAATAAAAAAAAACTGAAACTCATAAAATTTTAAAAAGTCAAGTGATTTCTGCAGGAGACTGATTCCTGATGAGAAAAATGTTGAAGGGGGTTAGGACAGCTACAATAATATATGGATAATGTCTGAAATTAAGCAATAATAAGAGAGCTATGATGCCCTTTCTTGAGGGCTGGTACTAACAAGAGAGCAATTCCACTTATTGTGCATGTCTTAAACAAGGTCACAAAACCCAGGCGCTGTAGATTATGATTTCATTTCATTTGAGAAAACTGAAGGTCCTATAGCTGAGCCCCAAATAAATGACATGTAAATGAGCAGGATTATTTGATAAGTAAATTCAGTCCTGTAAGACTGCTTTCCCAACTGTGTCATGTGACCTCTCTCAAAGGCCTTTTACCTACAACCAAATGCAGTATCACATGAAAGACATTCTATTTTAGATTTCTGGAATTCTGTAAGAAATCTCTATCTTGGAAATTTTAAGTACAATTCTCAAGAAAATAAATTTGCTGGCCTCTAAAGTTGTCATCAGATGTGCTATGATCCTAGAACACAATGAAACAGTTGCCTATGATATAAAAATAGTAAGATCTGACCTCAGAATGAAGTTAAAATGTTGTCACTACCTCTTACTAGCTATCAAAAATTTGTGAATAATTCCCCAGGCTATTATATGAGGTAATTACTACAGTAGTCAATCAACATCTGAGAGTTTCATCTGTCCGTGTGTAATCTCTCTTTTAGTAATGAGGAAATTGAGGTTGAAGAAATCCACCAGCCACCCAACAATGAGGTAATGACAAAAAGATTTCAAAGATGACAGATCTTGCTCCAGAGTTCAGGATTTTAGCCTCTATACCCGGTCAACTCAATCCAATGTTCTGTTTCTGAAGCTAAAACCTGGTCGCTTTTTATTCTAAAAATAAAATGTAAAGAAGCTAATATTAGAGAAAAAACCTCCACAGAAGAATCACCTTTATTTTACATAATGAGTATGTATGATTCTCCAAGAGAAACAATGGCCTACACCTAGTCAGCTACTCTCACAGGGAGAGCTTTGCTATTATCTCAATATTGGCAGGAATTTCTAGGCTGTGGCCAGTTTCATCTAAGCAATGCTGGTATTAGCATTATCTAAAATCCTGTGAGAATAATTTCATAGTCAGGATATCAGAAGAAAAAGATAAATTATGTAGGCATCTCATTATGAAGAAGCAATAATTAGTTGTGGTAGCAAATCCATGAGACTGCTTTTTTTTTTTTTTTTCCATCAGAGGCAGAGGTTCTTTTCCACATATTTCATTCAATTTATTATCCATTTGATTTTCTTTAATCATTGTGAATTCACTGGAGTCATGTACAGATAATTTATTCTAAGGGAAAAAAAGCCAAAAGTACTATCTACATGCCTTGCCTATTGACTATTCCTTTTCAATCAAACAAGACTCAGAAATCTGTATTATCATATACTGCCATACATTACTCTTGAACTAACTCTTCCCCGGTATCCCAAAACAAGTGTTTGAGTCCCAACCTACTTTCTTCTATATTATGCTACTTTAGACAAATTTTACCCATGCATGTCATTTAAAAATATATCTAAGCAGCTCTCCTTCCAAGACTACCTGCCTGTGCCTATGCGGGTGTTTCTTTCTACAAACCATTCCTTTTCAAAAGCAGCAGAAGGAGCTCTCTGTCCACCTGTGTCTATGCAGGTGCCCCTTAATTTTCTTAGTTCTTGTCCTAATAAACATGCCCTTTAAAAAATGTTTTTTAAAAAAGCCCCCATAGATTATTTCTAATATTCTTTCTCCAGCATTATCTATAGAGAAACTAACAAGGTCATAAAAATTTAGTTTTATTTTTTATTAAGGTAGAGTTTATAGCTTCTGAATTGTTTCATAGGCAGAATCTGTCAAAACCTTCAATTAAAGTTTGCAATAGGAACCAGGAAAATGTGTGACTTTGCAAAATATCAGATTGAGAAACCAGCCAATTATATTGTTATTTTGTAAACTTGAAATTATAAACAATAAAGTGATTATTATTAAAAAAGCAATGCTAACTTTGAGTTCAGAGAGTAAACTGTCTTTTTTCACAATCTGCTGGTGTTGCCTGCTAAGGTCTTCAGAATGCTTTCTAACTGCCCAGCTGGGGAAATACGTAGCCAGCTCTGTGTCACTAGTGGCTAACAATGATGTTTTCTATTGTGTGATTTATCTATGGGCAATTTGTCTACATTATTCTCTCCTTCTTTTATTTTTTCTTTCATTTCTTGTGATTATTTTTTTTAATTCCAGGGACTAAATCTTGACGGGAAGGTTTGATATGGTTGCCTTCCCTTTCCTACATATGTGAGGTTTATCATTTTTAGCTCTGTTCCCTTGCCAGTTAGGATGGTTTTGCTTAGGTTTATAGCATTTGTGTTTTCTTTCACATGTTTTAGGCTTCAATTGTCTTATAACCAGAAACTTTCAATACTGTACAAAGTAAATTCTATTTCTATACCATAACAGAAATTTTAATTAAAACTTTTTTCATTTAATTACTTTCAAACCCTATATCTTCATTTTTGATTTGTGATGCTTCCCCCCCCCCCATTATTTCAGGATGTAACCATTTACTGGGATTTTACTATATTCCAACCTCTGTGCTAAAATATCCTTTTTAATTTATTAATTTAATTTTCTTCAAAATCTTTGTGATAAGAGTTATTTTTTCCATTTTACAGATAGGTAAAAATGAAGGAGCCAGTGTTACCTTCTCAAAGTCACACATGTAATAATAATTGAGTCTGATGTAAAGGCAGGTGTTTCTGACAGGTATTTTTAGCATCTTTACTTTGATTCCTCCAATAATATGTTCAATAGATTCTACTTTGTTTTAGATCAAATCAACTCTGGACTCTATTACAATATATTGTGTTGTTATAGAAAACTTAAGTGAAAAGATACCACATATGCTTATGATAGCCAAAGACTTGAAGGTAAAAGGTGGTAGCAACGAAATTCCTTCATCTTGCAATATCCAACCAAGCACAGGAGAAAGAGTAATACTTGTGCTATTTTTTACATGACTCAAAATCTGTATTAATCACTACCATATGGTCACCTTCAGTGTTTAGTCCAGTGTTTTGAAGTTCCTGCACAGAGATCAACTTCTTGGAATTTACTCATTTATGACCAGTTGAAATCAATTTAGATTTGCTTTTTATATGTAAGCATTTATTTCCTTCTCTCCTCCCTGGCAAATTCTCTTCACATATGCATTAGCTGTCAGTCCATCCTACCTAGTTTTATCCAATTAATTGATGAATTCCTCCAACTATTGACAATTACTATCTAGTTTATTGGCAGATCAACTTGATATTCACCTGATTAACATGTATAAATTATATTACATAATTTGGAAATGAATACTTGGCTTGGGCTAGAAATTACATCTTATTAGATCAAAAGAGACCATTAGTGTATCAGTCTTACAGCTAAGATCTGACTGTCATTAGAACATTCCTCTCTTTAGTAGGTAAATCTGATATGACATTTGTCTGAAATTATGCATGTGTGACAAGCACAGTGAAAATGATGAAATTATATATAGGTATCTATCAATTTACATATATTTCAGTTGACTAATGTGCTTGAAAGAGATATGCACATTCATATATATATATATATATATATTACTATGTAGAGGTACTTACGTGTTATTTTCTAAACCACATATTTGAGAGAAAAGCATAACTTAGACTAAACTTTTTTGTATGAAGGCAGGAGGATTACTTTCAAGCAGATTATCAAATAAGAATACCAGTTTATTCTTGGTAACTGGGAAATGTTTTGCGGTATAGTGAAAAAGACAAATACAGAATAACTTCACTGTGAGTTGTCGCTAAATGCTTTTAAAATTTTTGGCATGAATTAGTGTTGAATGATGTATGTCCATATAGTCAGGAAAATAGTTAATGTATTATTAATTAAGATTAATTACAGGAATATATCAACAGTCTTCAGCTCTCATCAATGATATTTATTTTTTAAGTACTCTAGTGGAAAGGATAAAAGCATTTGATGATTTTCAATAGCATGAACTTTACACTAATGGATATAGGTCTAGATCTCTTCACCAAGATGATGTTGGGCCAGCTTTCTCTGGAGGGCAATACTCATAACTCTTTCAATTGAAGACATCCTTTAGAAGATCTGTCTACAAAGGGCGATTTCCTTTTCATAGGTAAGTCCTTTATTCAATAAATAAGACTGTTTAGTCAATCAATCTCACTACATGGTATGAATGCAGAAATGAAATGGTATCTTAAACCTAAGGCTGTTTCCACTTGTTTTAAATAAGACCAGCAGAGGAGTATTTATTTGCTTTAGTCAAAACAGCAAATCTCAATCCAGTAATAACAAGATATTGACACAGCACCTTATTTTGTGATATAGATTTTCTTGTTTTGCTATATTGAATCTTAACTTTTTTTGGAAAACATACCTTTTCAAGGAATTTTGATGTGAATCATCATGTAGTGCAAAAACGAGACAAAGAACTTTATGTAACATAAATGATATACTTTAACATACATTCAAATTTTTATTGTCTCTTTTTTAATACTGGAAGCTTAACAACACATTTCCCCCTGCTTTTTGATGATAGATTAGTTGTTTTTCTGGTTTGTTTAAATAGAAGGCTATGGTTGGGAATGATTTATATAAAGATAATTTATATCCACCAATTGATGGGATTAGGGGAAGAACATACCTATTCTTGAGTTCAAAAAGTTTAATGTACTAACAGGCATGCCGAGGGTGTTTATGAATGTAATAGATGGATTAATATAACCTTTTTTTTTTTTTTTTTTT